>VTPC01079400.1:0-11841 GCA_011009095.1 Ignelater luminosus | reverse complement strand
TCCATTTTGTTCTTCCTATTCAAACCCCCTTTCCATATCTCCTTGATTAAATTACTTTGCTTCATGCCTAGCTGCGTTTCCAGCTTTTCTCTTATTTCTCTCTTTCTTATTTCATCTTTTTTTGTGACTCATTCTATCTCTTTCAATATAATTATTTCCATTGCTGTTAATTTGGCCTTTTTTTCTTTTGTTTAGGGTTCACGATTTTTTACCATATATCAGTATAGGAACAAACACGATCCAGTATATTTTATTTTGATTTTCTTACTGACTTCCCGTTTGTTCAGTAAGACATGCTTAATTGCATTGAACATCCTAGATGTGGGCATTTATTCTCTTGATTATATCAACATCTATATTTTCTGTGCTACGTAGCATGGCTTCAAGATATTTCATGCTTTGGGTCATATTGTTCTATCCATCTATAGTAATTTGCATTGTTTCGTTTTTCTCTGATACGGCCATGATCTCTGTTTGGTGTATGTTGCTTTTTATTTCAAATTCCTGCAGTACCTTATTCCATACTTCTATACTCTTTTTTAAATCATTTTAATTATTGGAAAGCAGTATAAGATCATTTGCATACAAGACACTTTTATTATTATTTGTTTTAGCTTCCTAGTTCCAACAGTGTATCCTCTCGCTAATTTGTTTGCCCTTCTTGCAATGTCATCCATCATTTCTTGACGTGCTCTTTCCTTTGTAACAAATTCGTCAGTATTTTCAAGATGTATTCTGACTACATTTCGTGTTACCGAATAGATACCTTTTACCGCATTCACTAGTTCGCGAGGTACATATCCAAGTTTTTTTTCCTAAGTAGACTGTCAAATGCTTTCTCAAAATTAATTACATCCAAATACGTTTTTCTATTACTATTTATTTCCCCAATATGTCTCAAACTAAGCATCCAGCCTTGAATACTAAAACCCCATCTGAAACCTGACTGGTTTTCTTGGTGGACACTCTCAATTTTTCTTCTCAAACTCGTTTCCAATATTCTTTCATATAGTCTTCCTGCTATTGGTAGTAAGGAAATTCCTGGATAATTACCGCATATAGTACTGTCTCCTTCATTGTGCATGGGCATTATAACTGCTAGTTTCCAATTCTCTGGTATATGTTTAATGTTTCAAGCTCTGTTTATTACTGAACGTAGCATAAAAATTTGAAAAAACGGGGTCAGTGACAAATAAGAAAAGAGACGGATTAAGGGTACTGGATGAAGTCGCCCAGATAAAAGTTTCAGGTCATTTTGCTGCAATTGCAATAGGAATATCTCAAGAAACGGTAGGACGAGCTCTGAAGTTGCATAAATTCTACCTTTGCAAATTCTTCAGAAGATTACTACCACCGAAAAATCTAATTTTGTGAAGAAATATTGGAAAAAACTCAAAATGATTCAAAGTTGGCGAAAAACATTTGTTTTAGTGACAAATGTAGGGGAACGTGGGACGGGATAGGGTAGCTAACGAAAGAGTTATCGTAATTTGATTTTTTAAGTACAAACGCCAATAAATACAGTAAAAATTATTTATTTGACTTTTCTGGAAAATGATTGCATCATAGTAATAAAAAAATAACATAAGATAGTAACAATAAAGGCTTGAAAAAGGTGTAATTTCGCCGTTCTTCCCCACACTCTGGAGCAGAGTGGGATATACTTTTATAACTAATTACTAGCCAGTTTTATTAGCAAACTCAAATAGCATGCTGACGTCCCCCGAATTTCCAGTGGATGTCTGTTTCTACCACATATAATTCCATATAACGTTAAATTGACGTTTGGTTTATGTCCAGTATACGCCCATCTTCTGTCATTCGTGCATACAAAAATAAACTTCACTTATACTGAACATGGAAGTTGCTTTGTTTTTCCAGACCAACTGTTATTCGTTACAAAATTCAACTATTCAGATATAGAATTTATGATTGGTTAGAGTACCTGTGCACAAAGAGGTACCTTACCAGAAATAGTAACACTTAACCTAAGCGTAAAAGAAATTAATGAAAGACATGTATCTCATAAGACACACTATCAAGAAAATGGTTGGTAGTTTAACTTTCATTAACAGTATTAGGTTGCCGAAAAAACGGCCACTTAACAACATACTGCAATATTCAGGAACACCCCAAAATATAATTTAATATTGAAGCAGATGTTCAAAATTGCTACCACCTTTTTCTTTGGACGATATTTTTGGACACTCGTAGCAAAATATTTCTGCGTGGTTCTTTACAAATCCCATAGGTAACAGAAAGTTTAACAAAGTCAACTCGAACAATATTACCGATCACAGAACAGTAGAATATCTACCAACCGGCCTAAACGAATTTTCAGTCTTAAACTGATTTCTCAATCTAATCGTTTTATCCAAGAATCGTTTACGACAACTAACGGAATATTGTCAACAGGATCCACAAAAGTGGATTTTTAAAAAAATTAAACATTTTTCTTTATTTAATGCATTCAGAAGGTCAGTACTCAATATCCAGGCTGGTTGCTTCTTCGGTAGGTTGTCTGAGGGTTTTCCAAACTCTAATAATGTTTATTGCGCTGCGCTGGTTAAACGTGTCTGCTAGAATTTACTTCATTCGTCCTTGAACCACGACTCGGAAAAGCTGGATTGCTTTCAGCTGGATAATTAATCAGTAATTCATTCTTGCTCCGGCATCTCGTGGTTGCAGTCACTTAGTGCAATGGTGTATGTGGAGTAGCTCTTTATGAACTGCATCCCAAACAATTGCAGAATAACCAGAAGGATTTTTCAAGTTTAATGTCTTCTTCTAGTCTTTATCTGTGACCAGTTTTGCTTTGAACAATACAGACAGGTATCCCTCTACTACTAATCAAAATGTTTTTAAGAATACAATAATTACATCTAACATTTCTTTACACCTAAATGCAAAAGTGCGATTTTTGGGCAAAGATTTGATTTGACCAATTTGGTTTTACAATCTCTTGCTGTTTTTGGAAACAGTACAAAATCGTTTGTTATTTGGAGGTTATAAACATTTTAACAAAAAAAACTCGAATTAATAATTTTGCAATAAAAATGCTCTTCTATGAAATAGCAACTTAATATTCAGAGGCCATAAATCACTTATACAATAAGGGTTGTAACAGCAGTTTATGGAAAAAAAGTTTAGTTGCTCATGTTGTTGTGCCTTGGTTTGAAAATTTCCAGTTGTTAATTAAGTTAGCTTATTGGATGTTGCTATTTGGTTACTAAATTTCCAACTGAAAACAAAAAAAGCTTTTCAATTGTATCGAGGCTGTCATCAAACCTACAGTACAAGTAACCGTATCTAACTTGAGACCCAAAAACTTTAATAGAAGAAAAGGTCTTTCATTAGTAAAAGTTCTAACTAAACAGTCCTTGACCTAAGATATTCTCTTTTATGTAGGGACATCCACATTCACTAGCTTAAGCGAAAATGTAGTCTAAAACAATCTTATCTTGGCAAAAATCTGAAAAAGTTTTTTGGTCGATGACTCGATATACATCTGAGTTCTGTTCTCGTTTTCCAGATTATGCTTGTTACAGTTTGGACAAATTATCTCTGTGTAGTTGGGCAAACCAAATGTAAAACATTTTAGAGGTGTACAAAACTGTGCATGTCTTGAAAATATGATTGGGTTTATTACACTTATAACAAAACTTTTGCCTAACCACTGTTTTCCTAACTGACATTTTTACTAACTTTAATATTTGCAATAGTATAAATCAGGCTCTAATAAAAGGTCACCTTTTTAAGGGGGCCTGCAAGCTTGTTCCCTAAGCTTCATGTCATCAGATTTACGAATATTCGATTAACTCAAATGGAGTTGTAATATCTGCTAGCATAAGTTTTTCCTGATAGGAGGGTAAAATTTTTGCTTTTAAAATCTTCCAATTAAAAAGAGTTATCGTAGACGCAACGTAAATATCTATAGATTCATTCGATCCCTGAACGGGTTTAAGAATTTGATTCCACAGTTTATCAGCTGTATAAGAAGGTAAATATTCTGCCTTCATTAATCTAACTGAACTATCCCAATTATTAACTTTACTTCTAACGACACGATACTAAAAAAAGAACTTCACCTTCAAATAAATCTATTGCGGAATAAAATAATTAAGACTTATTAACATTCTTACTTTTTTTATAAGACAATGAGGCTTTAAACAAAGAGGAATCCCTCAGAATATTTACTTCATCAGGATCAACATCTACATTATCTAATCAATTATAATTTTGCCCAGAATATTCTTCGTCAGAAAAATCTTCAAGAATTGTGACAATAATTTTCACTTAATGATGAAAATTATGTATTATTAACATAAATTGACAATTATGGAACATCCTATGTGTAACATAAAATTTAAAAATATTAAAAGCTATATTGAATTTGAAAGAAACAGCTGCCTTTATCTTCCTGAATGCACACGTGCGCTTTGCCTTTGTTATTGTGGCGATATGATTTGTTGGCAGTTCGCTTCGACGTTTTCATTTTTATAGACGCGATAACTCGGTGTGAATATTTTCGGTAATTGTTGCAGATTTGATAATTACAATTCGTAAATTATCAGTTATATCGTTCCAAGGGCTGTTCTATTCTTAGTAGGTATGTTTGTTACTTTTCTTTTAATTAAAGATTTCATTTTTTTCAATTATTTTGTCAAATACAAATTATAATTTGAATTTCGAATTCAATAACGTTAGTAATAACAAAAAAAAAATAACACCAACAACGAATTATTTAATTTAACAATTATTTGGCCAACCTATTAATGGTAATTTCGTAATTATTTAGGCAAGTCTGTGTTTTGAAAATACTGCTGATCATCCACAAATGGATACTTTGGTCAACACTGGAAGTTCAGGAACTCTTCTCAAAGGAAGGATCGCCGTTTCAAGGTTTGAAATTTATTTTTTATTCTGATTTACATAAATGCAATCTTTTTTATGCTTTACTTTTTTATTTTTCAATTATAGTATAAATGTAACTGTGATTTATTACGTTAATTTTGTTTCGATTCGTGTTGATTTTAAAAAAAATTTATTTTCTCAAAATAATACAAAAAGGAGTTTACAATTTTTGTTGTTCAATTTCTCGTAACTTATTATAAACTGTCGCATTATTACATTTTATCTAGTCAAGTAAATTCTTCTTACTTAACATTCTGTTATCTACATGTTCTAATGCAGCTGTAGCTTTACCTTGAAGTAAGCGTTTTTATTTCTTACGCAAAAGATTGCATTTAACAAAAGGTGGTTATGTATTATGATTTCTTATTTAACAGTTTTATATAATTCCTCCCAACCAAAGATTAAAAATTAGGGGAAAATTTATTTTTCACTTATTTTTAAGGTAAAACTTCAATTGGTCTTGTTATTACAATTTTCTTACAAATATTTGGAAGTTCGTTATATTTATACAATGCAAAGAATGTTATGATGGTTACAATTACAATAGAAGTGATTAAAAAGTTTGTTGTATGTAAATATGTAGTAGAATTATCTTCTTGTGTTAGTTCTTTTGGAATTACATTTAATGTTTCTTTCAATTGTTGTAAATCGTCTAATTCTATGTTTTCTAAATGCACTTTTGGAAATTCGATTACATTTTTATTAGTTTCTGTAAGATTGATATTGACTGTTGGCAATTGTATTATTTCGTATACTGCATTCGAATAATGGTTTGTTTTTAACAACTTATTAACTTGCATTTCACAATCTACGGGTATCCTAACTAAATATGTTCCTAATTATGGTACATTTCTAACATTCTTATCTGTTTTACAATATAACTTTCCTACTAATTATTCTACTGCTACAATGATCCATAAATCATTATCTATTTTCTGAACTTTACTAGTTTCTAACAAAAATAACTTGGGTTTACAAGCATTAGTTTTTGAATAAGCGATTAACTGTGATTCGCATAAAGAGTTTTCAAAATTAATTCGTTCTGATATCTTACAAATAAAATCATTCTTAACTACTTTTTTACATTGGTAATCTGCTGTAATATACTTTGATTCGTGGTCTAGCAAAAATTTATGCTGCGGTATGATCACTTGATACTGATCAGTATTTTTCACTGGTAACGGATACATGTGGTAATAATCATATGTGATTGGTTCCGTTAAAGGTACTTCTAATACGAATACTATTCTCGTATTTATTTGATAAGCTTTCATAATTAATATCTGCTCGAATAATGGCAAATTTGTTTTCGTCGCTTCGAATGGTAACTTCGATTGGTGTATTTTATTTTCAATGAACTGTAGATTCGCTTGCAAATCTTCGGGGTCCATAATTGAAGGGTGGAATGTCTCTAATTTTGCAAAGGTGATTGCATCTTCTAAATTGTCAACAATGTGTAACATTAAATTTGAGATTGCTGACATTTGCAGGAACATGGTGTGTATATTGATTATAGAATCAATTTGAATTTGATGAATTGCGTTCTTCTGTACTTCCGCTTCAACTTTCACAATCATAGACTTTAGTATTAGTTGATTGGTTTCTAACTTGGTGATGCTTTTGTTGAATTTATCCAAAATTTGATCGGTGAGTGATATTTGTTTGATAATGGCTTGCTTTTGGTTTTCTAGGTTTTTCTTTAATTCGGCGATGGATTCTTCATATCTTTGTCCATCGGTGGCATCTAAATTTCCAGTTATAAATTTGATAACTGATCCTAAACCATCTATTATTCCTCGTTTTGGTCTGGTGGGTATTAACTGATTTATTTTTCTATTGATTTCTTGAAGTGTGACGTTTAAAAGTATTCGGTAATTTTGAAATTCTTTATCATATCCTTTTCCGTGTTGGTGGGTTCCGAAAATATAATTTATGTTTTGCATATTTTCCTGAAATAACTTGTATTCTTTAATTAGAAGTTTGCATTCTATATCTTTAAGTAAGGTCCAGGTGTCGATTTGATCTTTAGCTTGACCTAATTTATAGGGAAATCTTCCAGGGTTGTTGGTGATTTGGGGAATTTTTGGTTCTTCTAAGCTTTTGATGTAGAAGATGTAGAAACATCTGAAATGATGGGACGACTTAATGAATCTATATGACGTTTGCGTTGCCTATTGTTGGAATCTACTAATTTTACAGTATTTCTATTTGTGACTTCGGTTATAGTAAAGGGTCCTTCGAAATTATTTGCGGCTTTACTGCGTTTGTCGACTTTAATCATAACTTGGTCTCCTACTTGGTATTGTCGTTTTTTGCGGCTGTCGTTCTTTTTACTAATTTGCTTTTCTTTATTTTTCTGCATTGATTCTTTTAGGGAATCGTAGAAGGTGGTTAATTTATTTCTGTGGGTACTTACATATTCTTCGTAAAATCGTTCGGTTAGTTGCAAATCAAATGGATCTCTTGAAGAAGTGTGTCCATAGATTATTTCTAAAGGAGTAAATTTCGTTACAGAATGGATTGTGTTGTTATATCCAATAATTGCGTATGTCATAATGTGCTTCGGGGTTTCTTTAGGGTTTTTGTTCTTGATGATTTTGTAATTTTCTATCAAAGTCGAATGAACTCTTTCTATCATTGAGTTGGATTTTGGATTTTTTGGAGTAGTTATGTGGATCTTGATCTTGTGTAGATCTAATAAATCTTTCACTACTTCGTTTGCTAATTCAGTTCCTCCGTCCATAGTGATTAGGGTAGGTGAACCGTGTTGTGATATGAAATTGATTAAATTTTCAGCTACTTCAATTGCATTTTTAGATGTCAGGTGATATGCTTGGCAATATCGCGAAAATGCATCGATTATTGTCAAAAATTAATTTCTTTAGATTTAAAAAGTACCTATGTGCAAATGTTCAAACGGTTTGTTTGGTGTTTCTGTAACGTTGAAAGGTGTTTTATTCCGATGTCGTTCATACTTTGCTTTTCTGCAGGTGATACAGTTATTTATATAATTGGTGACTTCATGATCTAAGTTTTCCCAGTAGTAATTTCTTTTAATGGCTATACATGTTGCATTAATTCCTCGGTGGTTCATCTTGCCTTCATGATAATTTTTTATCACTTCTAACTTGTCATTTTCGTCGGTTACATGTAAAACTCTTCTGTTGCATTTATACAATTTTATTCTGTTTCGTTGAAAATAAGTTGTCATTATTTCACAAGCTAATTTGTAAAGATTCTCAATTGGAAATACACAGTAATATGTTGTATTAGGTTCCAGGTATTCTTTGAAAAATTGCAAAAGGCTATGTCTTAAATTTTGATCTCCAACGAATGCGTTGATTACAGTATTCTTTTCTTTCTTTGCAATTTTGGGTTTTGTTGATTTTCCATGAATTACAGTGAATATTATTTGATTTCTCTTGGTATCTAAAGCGTCTTCACATATTGGAATGCTCGGGGTGGAATCTTCTTGGGAATGAACGGTTGGTGTTCGATTTTCGTTTTGTTCATTTGTCACATTTTCGGATTCTATTAATTCTAAAGGTGCTGCTTCAGGTGTTTGTGCACGTATTGTGGGTGGTTGTAAATTTGGTTCTGGGGTTTTTAGTTGTGTTCTCTCTTGATTGATATCGCTTAATAGTTGATCTAATTCTTCTGAATCGAATTGAACTTGAATTGATTGAGTGTCGATTGGGTTGATCTTTATTCTTGACAAGGCGTCTGCATTTGTGTTACATTTTCCTTTCTTGTAAATTACATCCTAATCAAATTTTTCTAAACGTAGTCTCCATCTAGCTAATTTTGAATTTGGTTCTTTTAGTAAGTTTAACCATTGTAAGGGTTTATGATCTGTGACTATTTTAAATTTGTTTCCATATAAGTAAGGCCTAAAGTATTTGGTTGCCCAAGCTATTGCCAACAGCTCTTTCTTGACTGTAGAATATTTTTGTTCAGATTCATTCAGTGTTCGGGACGCATAACAAATAGGTAGATCTTTTCCAATGGGTCCTTGCGATAATATAGCTCCTAAAGCGAAATTGCTGGCGTCAGTTGTTATATTAAATTCTTTACTGAAATCCGGGTATTGAAGTATAGGTTTGTTTGTTAAAATGTGTTTGGATTTTTCAAAAGATTCTTTAAATTCTTATGTATGTATGACTTGAGCTCCTTTCTTTAAACATTTCGTCATAGGTTTTGTCAATTTTGCAAAATCTTTTATGAATTTTCGATAGTATCCTAAGTCCTAGAAATGATTTAATTTCTTTTAACATACTAATGTGTTCAGTTAACGATGTTGAAAAAATTATGATGTCGTCTAAATAAACAAGGCATTTTTCGTTTTGAATTCCTCTCAGGATGTTGTCCATTACGCGTTGGAATGTTGGTACTGCGTTTTTGAGACCAAACAACATTCTTAAAATTCATAGTGACCATTTTCTGTATTAAAAGCTGTTTTCGGAATGTCTTCCTCTTGGACTTGTATCTGATGATAGCCAGATGCTAAATCAAGAGTGGTAAAATATTGATTTCTGCCAAGTTTGTCTAATAAGTCTGAGATGTTAGGGGAGTGGATATTTATCATCTGTCGTTTTTGAATTTAATTTTCGGTAATCGATCACTATTCTGCACTTTTGTTTGCCTGATGCGTCAACTTTCTTTGGTACTACCCAAAGTGGTGGGCTCCATGGCGATGTACTTAGTCTTATGATTCCGTCGTCTAACATTTTTTGTATTTGTGTTCTTACTTCTTGTTTATGCACTTGTGGATATCGATAATTCTTCGTATAAATTGGGACGTTATCGGATGTTCTGATTTGGTGCTTTGTTTCACTCGTTAACGTTAAAGGGATGTCTTCACAATTCTTTAATTAAACAAAAGCATAACTAATAAACAAATTATGGGAAAAATGTTTTTCCCATGGATTCTTGTTCATTCATGTATCCCAATGATACCTGAATTTTGTTATTCCTTAATATTTATATTTAATAGATAAAAAAAATTTTTTTTGTTAAAGAGAGCAAACTAAGCGGCGCACGCGGCGGCCAGATCACGCGTTTTCAGCCCTATTTTCACCTCTAAATTAAAATTATAAATATTGGTGGTACAATTCCGGGAGTTGGACTTTCTTGTAGAAAATTTCCTGCTCTTTAAGGATCTTTTTTTTTGATTTTGGATAATTGCAATATTCTTCGAGATATTTGCAAAAAACAAAACCCCCTTTTTTTACGAATTTGTTTATAACTTTTGCAATTCTTTTGCGCGGGACTTCGAAATGTTTGAAAAGTTTCCAGATGCCATTTCGGATCGAATGACACCTCGATCATAATTTTTGGTGAAGTCAGGCAAAAAATAACCAAAATGGAACTTGTGAACAACCACACGAAACCATGAACCCGTCAATCCCGTGAATATAATCTAAGTAATGTCGAAGTGTACATGGTCAAATCACAGAGTAACCTTGGACATTGAAATCGGCGCAAAAACAGCGCCAAATTTAAAATTCATAGCGGTAATAAAGAAATGAGGTTTGTTTGAAAAACAAATTGCAAGTGGGTAATTAACAAAATAACTGTTATCAATTAATACTTAAATATATTTCAATCAGACAAAATTTACATTTTGTAATATTGTAGATAGTTTATTGCCAACTTCTTTGGTTACTATTATATCCTTAATCCTTTCAAAGAAAATTACTTTTAGATTAAAAATGAAATTAGAAAAACTTTCATCCGGTATATTAAGTCTTCCAAAGATAGTACTTTTATCAAAATTTTTAAAATGTAAAAATAAATTATCAGTATTTAATTGCTATTGCACTTAATTGCATAATTGATACATACGTTACAAAAATGAACTTTAAGGGACTTATCAATTAAATAGCGACAAACATACTTAAATGCATTCTGTTTATCAATATGCAAATTATGATAATCTGCACCTCCAATAGTAGATGGTTTTAAATTTGTATGTGAAACCAATGGTAATGAGCTTTTGATTTGACCTTCTTTAGAAAATTCCATTAATAAATGGTCAGTCATCTGCGCAGTTCATTTTATTGCAATGGAAATATTTCATAGTAAAGCATTTTTTGAATGCCCTATAAAACTGAATGGCAGTAGGATTAGTACAATTACCTGACTGCTTTCGTATAAAACCAGAAAAGTTTTCCAAAGCATCTTAGTATAAGTGTCTGGTAAACAAAAACTGAAAACTTTTTGATTTTAAAATTTGCCATAAATGTAGTAATCCATTAATAGAAATTTGCCAGCAATTGATAAATTTCGATTAATTAGTCACATTCTTTTCACCTCCTTTTATTTTTTTATATATTTACCTCGAATTTATTATAAAATTTAAATTGTTCCTCTAAAAATTGAAGTTGTTCAGGAGAGCCAGTAAATAGTCTACTTTATTAAGTTTTTTTGTGTTATACAATTGTGATTAATTACAAATATCAAATAATTTATCAAAATTTGATAACAGTTTGCAAGTGGCTGTAGCTGTTTTAGGTAAGACTTCTAATCCACTGTAGATCCTTAATGCTGCAGCTACCGTAGCACTTAAGACCTGTACTGCATACTTGACTCTCATCCTTTCAAAATTCGTTGGGTTGATGTGATCGTTACACAATTTAGGTGCCGATTATGTCGCTTTTGGTCTTGTTCATAAAATTGTCTAATGTATGACCACAATGTTGTTTTGTTTTCCAACCTAAAAAAAATTATTAAGTATAAGTAACCAATTTAACCTACTTATGCCTAGTTTCTCGAACAAAATATGAAGTTACCAAATAGATAACCACGTTATTGCCACAGTTACCACAAAAATTAGCCAATTAAATGGCAGTGTTTTACTATTTATCGGAGCAATAACTTGTTGGATAGATATCTAACGTTCAAGAAGCTGGGGGTTGGTATCTCTTA
>VTPC01079388.1:0-10437 GCA_011009095.1 Ignelater luminosus | reverse complement strand
AGAAGTATTAGACAAGCTGTAATAGAAAAGTGTAAAAATATGTGTGTCATTATGAAGGACGATAAATTGCAATTAAAAGAAAAACATATTTATTATTATCAGATACAATGTCAATTAAATATTGTTAAAAGAGACTTTTGTGACTTAGTTTTATACACGGACGTTGATTTAGAAGTAATTAGGATTGAAAAAAATGAGATCTATTGGAAAACATGTATGTTACCAAAACTAAAGGAATTTTATTTAGATTGTGTGCTGCCCGAATTAGCCGACCCCAGGGTACCTAGAGGGTTACAAATTCGACATTCTCTGGCAATAATAGACGCTCAAGCTCGCAAAAATAATCAGAAAACTTAGCAAGTAGGAGCTGTTGCTATTTTTGCGTTGTACAAATGAAGGGTGATTCGACTCACACAATGGGAGAATGTATTTTGTCCCAATAATCCGAAGGTACCAATAAACCGGATATCATGAATTACGTTTTTACTGCTCTCCACTCGCGCTCGCGATGTTTTGTTTTCGAAGTTCCTTTCACTTGTCCGAATTCGCGCAATCGTAGTTTTCGGAACCTTTAAAACTTCTGACAAACCCCGATTCGACATGTCTGGATGTTCTTTTATTTTATTTAAAAGTTTCTCTTTCTCGAGAACAATTGTGTCTTTACAGGGCATTTTGAACAAAGGAGGATGCGCACGTGTACTCGGAAGAGTCGAATTCTTGAGGTCATAAACTCGCTCATTGTTTACATTTTTGTCCTGATAAAGCGGTGCAATTTTATTTATATTTGATTCCATTTTATTAGAAATGTCTCAATAAAGCGGTTGTTCCAATTATCCGGTGACCCAATTAAGGGGAGTCGACTGTAATTCCTTAAATAATGACCTAATATGTAATAATAATAACCTAAAAATTGTCAAAATTCCACATGTCTTTTTAGTCCCAATAAAAAAGTTTTTGTGGTGAGTCTTTCTTTTACTGATCGGCCAATTACAAAATGACAACTGCAATAGTTTCAAGTTTCGTATTTGTAGTTGTCATTTTGTACTTTAAAATTTTAGGAAATTTCTCAGAAAAACGTTTATTTATTCGTTAATATCAAACTATCACTATATTTAAAACGGTAAAGACATTTTACATTTTAATTAATTATTCATATTTGAATGCATGACGGAGATATCTCAAATCTATTTTGAATTGAAGTGATAAAAATTTTAGCAAAACTGGGATTCCTCATTAGCTGAATAACCTAACTTAATTTATCTGAATTATTGTAATATTTACTATAGTGGTAGTGATCGTTTCTAGCAATGTGCAAAAAGTATAATATTAATTATGTATGATGAAGATTTATTGTAATAGCTCTTAAAAACAAAATTCATTGCATTTATCTGAAAAGATATTTGTACCACAAATGACGTTATTTGTTAGTTTACCTGTAGGACTTAACCCGGATGGTTTTAACAGCGGTCAGTAAATAAAATGCAAATCTTTCACGCACCTGTTTACAGGTTTGTCATGGGCTTGTCAAACATAACCGACTTTCTTTCCTTCTCTCTCACCCGGAGATGTTATTTGTGTTGCCTATATTTGATAAGCAAATTTGTAGACGCTTTCACCTGTCGTTAACATCTATTACCAGCCAGGTATGTATAAAAACTATTTTCTGTTTGCAAATTAAATAATGAATTTTCATTTTAGATTTTCAAGTTCCGTGCTCACAGCTCGACTAGTTTTGCTCACAGAACGAATAATAAATTTTATGTTACAAATTCTTCTGAGTTCCAAAACTTGCCTGTCTTCCAATTAGGTATTTATATTTACAAAACTCTACTATGCATCAGAATAAATGATTCTCTTTTCTAGGTTCCACGTTTATCTACATTTTCTACATTTGCCAAATATTCGCAGTGCAAAGCATTAATTACAAGAGATATTAAATTACTGATTATCAAGATTTATATTACTTTTGGTTTCTTTGCATTCACAGGTTGAATTAACACTAGAACGACCGGACCGGTCATTTTGACCGTTTTTTTCAATAAAAGTTTCAAAACTTTTTTGTTTTTATCGACATAGCGTAACCATTGCACAAGTTCACCTCAAACATCATTAGCAATATTTTATCAAACAAGAATTTTTTTTTTGGTTTTTAAGTTTTGTTTTTTCAGGTTTGCTAACTAGAACGATCGTCACCGGTCAATTTGACCGGCTAATTTTTATGTAGTTCTGCTTTAAGTCTTTGTGTCTAAATTACAACTTTACAATTATTTTTTAATTATTTAGTATATTTATATCACTTCACAGCATGTTCAAGGTGATAGATATATAGATAGATAGATTTTGTGCAAGTTGAACAGTCACAACGTGTTCAATGTTACTAGACGCATGCGCACTTGTTTCGCGCATGCGCATTCTAAAACCGAAAATAAGACTTTCACAAAAACCACGAGTAGTGTTAAAGCATATGTTAGTTAGTAGTTCTCGGAAGGACAAAATAGAACCATAGCATTTTAAGGGTCAGTTTTGGGTTTAGTTTTAAGTTTTAGCATGTGTGACCATTCAGGTCAAGTCAGTTTAGTTTTAAACACCGTACAAGTAACATAACGTAACGAATTAAGCTGTATATTCCAGAACGTTGCACTATTATATTCACTAATAAATAAATCTATTAACCTCAACCTGCTTGTGTTTTCTTATTCTGCCAAACCAACGAAATATAATTTATTTAAAGAACAAACATAGAGCATGTGGTCTCGCAAAGGTCTTACACCTGAACAAGCGTTATCTTATTTAGATGAACGGGAAGGTCTTTCAGAAAGTAATTCCGAACATGAGGGTGAATCAACTTTAGATTCTGAAAATGAAGCATATTCTAGAGTTTTACGGAAATCTAGTAAGAGTAATTCTACAAGTGAAATTCAAGCAAGTGATACGACGCTAGAAAATTCTCTTAGTGTAGCTAGTTGCAGTTATAAAACAAGTGATGTAAAACGCAGCAACTCTTCCGACCTGACTGTTACAAAAAACAAACCTCAAAAAATTCCATGTCACCGTAATGTTCAATCAAAATTTAATTTGATCCAGAAAAAGAAAAAAGGATTTTCATTAGAAGAAAACCAAACCTGCACATCGAAAGACGGGACAAAATGGAAGGTAGTATTTGCACATGAAATTCGTGCAGTAAAAACTGCTCAGCGTAACATTTTGAAAGATAATCCGAGGCGAACCTTTTATGCAAGCAAAAGACCAACAAAGACAAAATAAGCACGTTTTGAAGATTGTTTGTTGACAACCACATGTTGAAGATAGTAAAGAACTGTACCGAAACGGAAGCCAACAACAAATTAGAAAATGTTGACTGGAAGTTATCCTTCGAAGACCTAGATGCTTTTATTGCTATTTTATATGCTCGAGGAGCATATGCATCTAGCAAACTGGAACTAGACAGTTTGTGGTCTACAAAATGGGGACCACCATTTTTTCGAGAAACGATGTCGAAAAACCGTTTCAAAGAAATAATGAAATTTTTACGATTTGACATTAGAGCCACTAGACGAGAAAGACTACAGCATGATAAATTCGCTCTGGTATCAGATATATGGAACCGATTTATATACAACTGCAAAATATGTTACGTTCCAGGCGAAAATATAACTGTTGATGAACAGTTGTTTTCGACAAAAGTTAAGTGCAGGTTTACACAATACATGTCAAACAAACCTAATAAATTTGGCAAAAAATTTTGGATTGCAGTTGATACAAAGTCTAAGTATGTACTAAATGCTTTTCCTTATTTGAGAAAAGATGAGACAAGACCTCAAGATCAAACTTTGTCAGAAAACGTTGTGCTTCGACTTCTAGAACCGTTTACCAAAAAAGAAAGAAATGTTACGACTGGCAATTTCTTCACTAGTGTAAAACTCGCCGAAAAACTGTCAAAGCTGAATACAACTAGAAGAGTAGGAACGATGAACAGATCTAGAAGAGAAGTTCCGGATCTTGTCAAAAGCAGCAGAGGAAATGTGTAAGAAACAGTACTACTGAAGACAGACAATGATAACTGCGTTCTTACAGTTTACCAAGCAAAACTGAATAAAAACGTACTTCTTCTTAGCAGATTACACACATCTTGCAGCTATAAACGCCTACATACTATACAAAGAAATCACAGGAAAAAATTAAAAGACGAAATTTTTTGTTACAACTGGCAGAAGAATTGGCGGAAGAGTATAAAAGAAAAGAAGCGATAAAAGAAGGAACTTCTCAAGATAAAGAAAAGAGACAAGAAACAAACTGGAACAGAAATGAGAATACAAAAAAGAAAAACCTGCCAGACACAGAAGTGTGAAAACAAAACATATGATGATTGTGAAAAGTGTAAAATGTATGTTTGTGGCAAATGTAGCAAAAAAATTACTTATTGTAAACAATGTGTGTAATTATTCATAAATTAATAAATTTTAACATTATTTAAACAATTTTGATTTGAAAATAATAAATTTATTACAAATTGTTCAACAAATTTAAAAGAATAAAAAATTACAAGACAGGTCAATTTGACCGGAAGCGCGGACGTTCTAGGTAGAGCGTTTTTCTGGCCGTGCAAGTGTTAACAAACTTCCTGCGTCAGTTAAAATGATAAACAATGTCATTAAATATAAGCTACCCTTTAACTGGATTAATTGGATTATAACAATTTAATATTATGCCGATCTGTTAAGCATATATCTTGTAAATCTATCGTGATAGAGATGAATATAATATTGTTGTTATTTTTATTTATAAACTGCTAATTCTGTTAAATTAATTTTATCGAAAATATAGTGTTGTAACATTATTTTTAGTTTTCTTTTGTTGCAGGAAATATTTGGAAGCTGTAAAATTGCATGTAAAACATCATATTAATTTACATGCAATTTTATAACTTACAAATATTTCGTTACACCTAACCTACAATCTATACATAAAGGTTGAACACGCCAAAACCTGGGCACGAATTAGAACTTACTAGTGCTAAGATAAGAGACATAGGTTGTTTTTTATTTTGACAAAACATAGTAGCCATAGAAACATGTGACAATTGATATTTTTTGTTGCTCATTCGTTGTTAACATAGCAAGCCGTCAACTGCAGCTACGTGAAATTATCTTGCACGAAAACACTAAAAATCTTCTAATGAGTTACAAAGCACTAGCAAAAAGGTTAAATTATCCTCAATCAACTGCTTGTTCTGTTTTAAAAAAGTTCCGAGACCGTTTAACAGTGGAAAGAAAGCCAGAAAGCGGAGGAAAACAAGGAGTGAAGGACAAAAAGAAGAAGCAACGCGTATTACAGCTTTTTGTATCCAATCCCAAGTTGTCATCGCGTGATGTGACTAAAAAGATAAAAATGTCCCAATCGTATGTACAAAAAGTTAAGAGTAGAGCTAGTTTAAAAAGTTATAAGGCAAAAATCGCACCCGATCGTAATGCTAAACAGAATTTAACTGTCAAAACGTAGATCGACAAAATTGCACAAAAATTTTTTAACAAGATATGAATGCATGGTGATGGATGACGAAACTTATATCAAAGCAAATTCCGGGTCACGAGTTTTACACCAGCAAAAGTCGTAAAGATGCTCCAGAAGATTGTAAACTTAAAAAAAGGTCCAAGTATCCAAGAAAATACTTACTTTAGCAAGCTATTTGTAGCTGTGGAAAAAGAAGTCGGTCATTCATCACCACGGGAACAATAAACGAGGAAATTTACAAAACGGACTGCTTGCAAAAGCGGCTTCTGCCTTCTCTACAAGAGCATAAGTCATAACCATTGTTTTGGCCAGACTTGGCCAGTTGCCACTATGCTAAATCAGTGAAAGAGTTGTATGAGCAAATGGAGTTGTTGTAGTTTCCAAAGACTGCAATGCCCCCAACAGTCCTGAACTTCGAGTAATCGAAGGGTATTGGTCTATAATGAAATACATCTTAAAAAAGAAAGGTGGAGAAGCAAATTCCGTGGCTGACCTACAGAAATCCTGGTCAAAAAGAGTCAGCGATGAGGACGTGCAAACCCGAATGAGTCATATACGACGTAAAGTACGTTCTGTGGCGTATGCTGGTAAATTAGATTAAACAAATATTGTTGCCATGTAAAAGAGCATAAATAAGTAAAGTATCTCTTGTTTTTGTTCAAATAATAACTTCTTTTTTTATAAAATAAAATTTTAAGTGCCCACGTTTTGGCGTGTTCAACCTTTATATATATATAAATAGGAATTTAAATTCTCCGCTACTACCGCTAGTACTACGTGACCGCATCTGTAGCGCTACTGGTCTTCCTGTCAGTTGTTGTCCCCCACTATTTAGTATGTATTTGCACCCCCCTGGAAGGCACTTAGCAAAAATGTTTATAAAGGAAAGACCTGTGCGGTTAGGCTTTAAGTTGTGGTGTTTAGCTTCAGATGATGGATACCTTTTTAAGTTAATACCTCATGATGGCAGAGCAAATCAAGTAGTAAAACTAGAATATGGTCTCGGAGGTTCTGTTGCACTTGCTTTATTAGATACAGTACCAAAAAATTGCCAGAAAATCTATTTTGATAATTTTTTTCCGAGTTATCAACTTTATAGTCCATCTAAAAGAAGCACGTTATTTTGCAACAGGAACAATTAGGGAGAACAGAATCGGAAAGTGTACCTTAGAGTCTGTAAAAATATGAAAAAAGGATCTCGTAGATCGTTCGACGCTCGCTATGATCACAATAATGACATCAAAGCTGTGCGCTGGAATGATAACTCTATTGTTACTCTTATATCTAATTGCACTAATGCTGAGCATTTAGCTCAGGTGAAACGTTTCAGTCGTAAAAACAGACGGGAAGTTTCTGTAACACAACCTAATGTAATAAGAAATTATAATTCCTACATGGGTGGGGTTGATCTCCACGACAATGGAGTAACCAACTACAGGATTGGCATTCGACGCAAGAAATGGTGGTGATCATTTATAAATTTACTGGATAGTGCAGCAGTCAATGCATGGCGGCTTTATAGACTAGTGTATTCTGAGGCTCCAATTTTTCAAATTGATTTCCGATCTCAAGTAGTTACGGCTCTACTACAAAAAAATAAAAGTGGAACATCGACCCATTCTCGAGGAAGAGGATCTTCTGCTGCAAGTATAAGCAACATTAGATTTGATAATGTAGGACATGTAATACAAAAGAATACAGATAACACTAGGAGATACTGTAAAGCCTGTAGAAGTACTACTGCTTATATACAGGGTTTTCCAATAAGAGGTGTTATTTTGAATAGCCCGCTATTTCGGTAGATGTCACTTTTGAAGCTATCATTTTTTGACATTTGACAAGTAGAAACTACGCCATTAATAAATATGGAACGATACACGCTTCAACAACGCATTGAAATTATTAAAATTCACTATAAAAATGGTGAAAATTTGGCAGAGACGGTTCGTAAAACTCGAACATTTTTGGGTCACCGTGAAGCACCTTGTCGGACCGCAATACAGAAATTGGTGAAAAAATTCGAGCTCTTGGGACAAGTTAGTGATGTGAAGAATAAAACCCGTGCACGTCGCTCAAGAACAGCCGAGAATATTGCTGTTGTAGCCGAAAGTGTTAAAGAAAACCCAGGTTTGTCCATTCCTCGTCGTTCTTTGGAATTAGCCATTCCACAAACGTCATTACACCGTATTTTGCATAAAGATTTGGGTCTTAAGGCTTATAAAGTCCAGTTAACACAAGAACTCAAGCCGGCCGATCATCAACAACGTCGTGTCTTTGCTGATTGGGTCGTTGAAATGCATGAAAATGATCCAGAATTCCATCGAAAAATCATCTTGAGTGATGAGGCCCATTTCCACCTCGGTGGCTTCGTCAACAAGCAAAATTGTCGGATCTGGGCCTCAGAAAATCCAAGAGTTATTGTTGAAAAGTCTCTCTATCCTCAACGTGTGACTGTTTGGTGCGGTTTATGGTCCGGCGGAGTCATTGGACCTTACTTTTTCGAAAATGAGGCTGGAGCAACAGTTACGGTGACTGGATTGCGCTATCGAGAGATGATTAACGATTTTTTATGGCCGGAATTGGATGGTATTGATCTGGACAACGTTTACTTTCAACAAGACGGCGCTACGTGCCACATAAGCAACGAAACCATTGATCTTTTACGGAAAAAGTCTCCGGACCGTGTTATCTCTCGAAGAGGTGATCACAATTGGCCTCCGAGATCTTGTGATTTAACACCTTGCGACTTCTTTCTTTGGGGCCACGTGAAAGAGAAGGTCTACGCCAACAGCCCAGCGTCGATTCAAGACCTCAAAGATGGAATTCGTGAGGCTATCGAGGACATAGGGCAGCCACTTTGCGATTTGGTTATGGAAAATTTCATGAAAAGGATATTGTCCTGTAAGCGTGGTCGTGGTGGTCATTTGCCTGATGTTATTTTCCACTATTAACGGCATACCTTCCTCTTTATAATGAAATAAACATCCGATCATTTATATTAAAAAATGGCACTTTTCTTTGAATATCAAAATAACACCTCTTATTGGAAAACCCTTTATATGTGTAAAATGTAATGTATTTTTACATACAAAATGCTTTTTGGATTATCATAAAAAATAATTTTTACGTACAACACTTCTTCCCAATATTATGAAAACGCAATGTCATTTTTTTCTTAGTTACGGTAGCTAGATCATTCTAATTTTTTTATGTGTTTATTTATACAATAATAAAGTAGTTTCAACAAAAAAAGTTGTTTATTTTCTTTCGCGGACTATAGTCGTAATTAATAGGTTAATACAAAAGAAATATCAGAGTGGATGTGTTATTATTTATTAATATAATGCTAAGTAAAATATTATGACTATATAAATAAATATATAAATAAGGAATGTCCTATGGAAATAGCAATTGTCTTTGTGGAACCTATCACTTAAAATTTTGTTTTCATAGTGAAGGAAATCCCGGCTGCTGGCGTGCAGTTGCAGGGGAACTCAGAAGAAACTCAGAGTAAATGGATGAAAAATACTATAGTATACGAGAATCTGAATTTAGAATTCTACAGAACGATGTTCCGCTTGAGAACATCCTAACAGAAAGACTTAAACAGCTTTTTCTACTAGCAGTTGGGCCAAACAAATTTGCAATTCACATGTACTACCTTCTCTTTGTTGAATACATACCAGCACCCAGACACTCAGTTTTTTTCGGCAGTAGATGTACTGTACAAAATACATTTTGTCTTTAACTTAAAATATGACGACAGTTTAAAACATCTTTGAGGGTATGTATTATAACATATAAGCATTTACAAACTGAACATTGTATGAAGGTGCTGCCTTAACCCTTGACTGTTGTCTTCCATCTTGGCCTTTAACTTTTAAAACATTTTTAGGATTTAAAAGGCATATTAAAAGATGTTCTCTTAGAATTCCTAACATAAACAAGCGTATACTGAAAATATGCCTTTCTGGTAGTAATATAAATTGTGACGAGAATGTTTCAGATAAAAATGATTCTCCATTAGAGCATGCACCACGTCATGACAATTTAATTAAAAATTCTTTTCGGTTCTCAACTGTTCAAAAAATATTTTAGAAAATCTCTTAGACATAAGGGCAATCATTACCCAGTAGAATTAAAACAATTTCCCTTAATCGTATACTTTTTAAGTCTCTCGGCATATTCATTCTTAAGCAAAACACTTTGTTTGCAGTCGAAAAGTCTACTACTGAATAATATTTCAAAACATGAAATTGAAGTGGAAATCACGAAAACAAGGACAGAAAATATGACCGCCGAGATCAAACTGCCGCCGAGACAGTTCCACTTCTGTAAACCTTATTACTCTGTGGTGTAAGCGTTGCGGATATTGACGGCTTTTTCAATGTCATTCGGTTGATTAGACGTTAGCAAAGCAACAATTTTTCAATGTTACTATAAGCACGTTATTTGCTTAACATGAATTTCACGACAGAAATACGACTAATTAAATTGAACGTTAACCATCTTTTTATGTTTATTTCACGTAATCACTGTACCGGTAAACATATAGAAATAACGTCAAAAATACATGAAATAATACTCGCTGTTTTAACGTCTAGTGTCAAGTTGCCTGACATACCGAGCCGCAGAGGAATATGTACAGTCATCAACAAAAAGAATGTCTCGATCTCAACGAGTAAAAGCACGTTTATAAAGCTGTTTTGCTAATCAGATATTTCTAGTATTTACCAAGTAATTATTCTTTGGTTAATGTAGAAGTTTACGTTCCTATATATCAGAATATTTTCCAATTAAAGTCAGTATCTCTATTTATTTAATCTGTAATTGGGACATTACTTTTGTGGATGACTGTACATACACCGAAAACATATCGATAGTATACCTGCAAAACCTCGTAAGTCTTCATTTTTGGGAAAATGA
>VTPC01079381.1:0-13228 GCA_011009095.1 Ignelater luminosus | reverse complement strand
AACGATACTGCTCTTTTTCCATCTTAGCTAAAATCACGAAATACGTCTTACTCAAATGGCTGTCAAATCCAAACTAACCTATCAATCAGTCTGCAATTTGTTATACCGTCGTTTGATAAATGGCAGCACACGATGATAACACCAACTTCCCTCAGGAACGCCTTCTGTCGTCAAACACGGGTACTTACTGAACCGCCCTCGTATCTCTGGTATTCAAAACCTACATATTTTCAAATGGGGAAACATTCCCTATAAACAGACATTAATAAATTTAAAAAATTTGAATCTATGCAAAAACAACGATTTTCAGCTGTTATTTTGTAAGTTGCACAGCAACCTATCCTTGCTTATTTGTATTTCGGTGGAGGTTTTCATCCTCTCTTCATCTACACAAGAAAAGATTGCGTTTGACAGCAAGTTCCTAATAAAAAGTGATCGGAAAGTTCGGTCTAGTGTTTTTTGAAAGTTAAAACATAGGCGGTGAAGGGAGAAATTTGCATAAACTCACATTCTTTGACCTGCGACTTTTCTATTATTTTTTACAAAGTAAAACGGGGAAGTAAATAATAACTTCGAATTTGTTCACAATTAAGTCCTGTGTAGATGCATGCATTAAGCATCAAATTAACTATAAAGTTTTGGATTATATTTCCCTCCTGAACGTAAATTACTTATGGCTTTAGCCCATTATGATGACAGGTGTTTTAAAGTTTTCTGTATTTTGTATTAATTTGTCTACTCTAATATCCAACATTATACTTTAAGTAGAATATGTTGTAGAACTCTCTTGTAAAGTTCACAGTATACTATTTTTAGTGCTGTACTATTTCTGTTGTAAATTAGACTTTCAGAATTAATTAATTAGATTTAGGCTTCCTAAAGCGCTAAAACCGAAAGGGCGGTTGAAAACTTCCGTCAGAATTTTCCTTTGGCTGGAAGAAAAAACTCAAGTAAGCGTCACTTGAGCTTTTGTAGACCAATCTGCTAATTGCACGATTGCTAAACTTTTTACTTAAAACTCGATTCATTAGCTATGGTCTGATATTATGAAAAGACATATAATAAAAAAGTGTTTTGCTAATTGACTGGTTATTAATTTCAAGACAGAGACGGCGTTTAGTTTTGAGTACAAGTTGAATACAACGCGGATGCTTGCTTGACCAGAACTTGCCAAATCTGATACAGACCTGTATTTTATGTAAGCAAATGCTATTTATTTTCAAGCATAAGTGAAACGGGGTTTAGAGAGTAGAAACATAAATTTTATTAAAATATAAGTGTAAATCATTTTGAACTAGTTAGAAGATACGTCGATAACGCATTGCAAGTTAGTGATAAAAGTTACGTTGAAAATACTACAGCGACTTTAAGGTCCATTAAATCTAGCAAGTTAGAATATTTCGTATAGCAGATGCCGAGGAGAGTTATTATTTCTGCAATAGAGTAATACCTACTTTTGAGCATTTTGCGAATTGGTCGTTTTAAAATTGCTTAATTCGTAAGATGATCAATATTCATTCTCCGTTTTCCTTTTTGGGGCAGGACTGGAGTACATTTGCTGGGAATGCTAAGGCTTATCGTAGGGCCCAAATATCTTAACAATAAGAATGGTCTAAAAACCATACATTTTAAAACCTAAAAAGCCCAAAGACACGTTCCAGGCCTGGAATGCAACATCTCGACATTCCTGCTTCCAGGCACTGATAAGGATAACCTTAAGAAATAGGTGATTGGGTGTTGCTGTTAGAGATGTGCATCAATTTGTGTGACTTAAAATTTTTAAAATATTCAAATAATTACTAATGTATTTGTTTAAACAAGTAACTAAATGACCTACACAAAGATTGGATATCAAGCAAATGGTTTGAAGTAATCTAATTAATAAATTAGGGCCTTACCCAGAATAAGGTGAAGATCTGATTTATTATTTTGATATTTTGGTTTTAATGACAAGTTTATTAATGGAACAAATTTCAATATCCAAATTACGACTTCCTAATAAAATACAATACGGAATTAAAAATAATTTAAATAGATGGAAATATTGCAATTTGGTTACCTGCAAAGACAGCACAGAATTAATTATTTAATTTAGTGGTTCTCGAACTGTGGAGCGCACTCCCTTTGGGAGATGCAACGTGTTCTAAAGGGAGGCGTGATATTCAAGAAAGCAAGTATTGTAGAAGAATAACTATTTTACAAGAGCAACAATAATAAATATTTTGGGCTGTTTTGAATACTAAAGTGTTTTCCAATTTGCATAAGTAGGTAAGCAGGAGAAACAGTAAAACTTCCATTTATCACTATAACATAAATTCTCATATTTGACGCGCCCGCTTACATACAAATGGCAGCCCCCACAGTTGCTCTGTCGCACCTTTCCATTGCTCACTCTACTGCTTCTATTTCTATGACTAGAATTCATCAAAACCGTTTTGTAACTTAGAACAGTGTAATTGGATAAGTAAATAATGTTCAGCAGTTCAGAGAACATAATAATGGCTTTCCCTAGAGTTGTATTGTCTGCATTTGATAGATTCTGCAGCGGACTGAGTGTGAGTAGTACCATAGCTGCAAAACACCGATAACATCAGTAATACTTACCGACATATTGAGATGTGCCAAAATACTGTTATGGATGATATTCATATACCAAAAAACAATCGCAGCCGTAGTTGCGACGTTGTCAAAATGTAGAGTTATGAATAATTAAATAACTAAAAAGTAATTTTGGTTAAATATGTGGATGTGCAAAAACTATAATACTGGTATTATTTGTATTCAAGTGACGAGTAATTAAGAGAGATGTGGAATTTATTTAGGTCAAAAAAGGGGACGTGTACGACAAAAGTTTGAAAACCACTGCTTTAATTAATTATATAGAAAGTTTCATATTTCAAATGTAACATTTTACAAATATTTTTAATATCCGTGAATCTTGAAGACAAATCTTCAACTGCCTTATTATGTTTTATCACAATCAAAGTTTACTTTCGTACCAATGGCATGGTAGAATTTGATGCTGATTACTATCACCGCTACTTGTAAAACTTTATTTGAATAATTGATTAAAGCATCTTACGTTTTGTTAGAATTATTTGTTAATGGGAAGTATTTAATATGTTCACTTCACTAAGGAAAACAGTTTTTGACATAATATGTACGTTGAACCAAAATAACTAGAAATCTCTGAGCATAATTGCGTATTTTATGAAAATCTCTTTTGTTTAAACAAGCAGATCTGACAACATTTTGTTTTTAAATTCTTCTTTTAAGAGTTGATTCGATTTTTACGCCCATGCAGCATTAAATTGCCGACCAGGAATATTAGCTTTCGTCTAATTACACTCACCATTGCAATAAAGGAGTAACTGCATTAATATCAAGAACGAAAGAGGAATTTAAGGTTGACTACCGTATTTTGGATGCCAGCAGATAATTTCTCAAGGTTTGGGTAGGGTTGAACGCTTATATGGCTCTTGAGATCCCCAAGGGTCTGGTTGCCCAACAATAGTATACACTGTCAAGATCACATACGGTTTATACGTTGCAAAACCTATGCAAATTCAGCTTGGCATATGTTACAAATTCATAAGAATCCTAGACCTACTCATGACTATTCATGATTATTACAGGTTCTTCCTGCATGACAAGATCTGGGTACATTACTGACCTGAAACTTTTTACTTTTCTGCAACTAACCTGTTTTCAACGACGTGCTAGCAATCCCCTGGTTCAGATTCTAAACTTTCCTCTACTCTCTTCCAAAGCTATTTCGACGAGGTTAGCTGAATCATCTATCCCCTAGTACATGCAAATAACTAATTGGATATGCTCAACATCCACTTTCTTTAAGATTTGCAAAATTCAAAATTGAATTAAACGTTTGACAAAGTTTTACGCGAAGCGGTTGCTATTATAATACTAAATTTAAATAGTTATCAACTAGGAGTATTCTAATTGAAAGATGTAGGTTTGTATGATTATATACATATATTAATTAAATCCTTAGCTTCAGCCCAAGTCCTTTTTAGTTTTTACACATTTGTGAAAATTCCAAATTGGCATAACAAGAGGGACAAGTATCTGAAACACATATTTACATTTCAACAACAATATATTGTTTTTATTTATTTTGACTGTCCTCTTATGATCTTATCTTATTCGCTTTCGTTTGAAGTAAATAGATTTTCGTTTTTTTTTTGTTGCTGTTGTTAAGAACATGATTATTTTTAGTCTATTTCTGGTAATTAGAAGCAATAGAGATTCAAGGTAAATCAAGATATCTCGTGCATGGTGGCTTAATCTGATCAACTTGGAAATAAGCTTTTTTTTCTTTGTTATTATTACTAAGAATTTTGTTGATCCAAATTGAAAACTATAAATACTGTTGAATCCTTTATGGTATTCAAAAGAGTGTTCTATTCCTTAAAATTGCATTGATACAACAGTAATATTAATATTCCTCACAATCCATTCGAAGAGAATTTCACAATCTTTTACATGTTCAAGTTACCCCTTTGAAGAGATGTCTCGCCTCTTAAAATCAAATAGGTATGGACAGCAATAGAAGTCAGAAACTACATTTTAAACAAGAAAACGTTTCAGATTCGTTTTGAATTTCTGGGTTTCGATCGTTCTCTTGTAACTGTAATTTTCCGGTTCTGGAATGTGCTTCGTCTGCTCGACTCTAATAATAAAATATTTAGTGGTTTACTGTAATTTCTTTAACTGAACTAATTGCATTTCTCTGAGTTTAGAACTAGATGAACTTGTATTAAACGAGGAAAATTCAGAAGAACGTGTTTAAAACGCGGATTGTAAGGCATTCAAAAGAAAATTAAACGTAAAAAACTTCTCTTGTTGAAAATCCCTTACAATATTGAATTTCTCTTTACGTATTTTGCTAAAAATTGCGAGGTTTAGTCAAAGTTGTTTTTCTTTCAGTAATCGCTGTTTTTATACGCTCTATACAGTATATAATTTGCTATCTCAGTACATTATATTTATTTTCCAACAGAACCTTTCTAGTTCTTGATGGAACAAAATTAAAAATTATTGATTGTAGGTTTAACGCAGGTAAACATTAAAAATAAAGCAAGTAAGGAAAATATGTTAAACTCTGTATCCTTTTTTTTTCAAATACAGCTTCTTCCATGATAATGTCTCGGTCAGCAGTATATTCTTTTAATAAAAAATAATCAAATATACAAAATTTAATTTTGCTCTAATTATGCCAAATAGGCTTCCTCGTAAGTTAGAGGGTGCAAAATTACATTCTGTATATTTGAGTAATCGTCTTATCAAAATAATGTTACCTACTACTTATTTATGCAAAAAACTGTACGTATATTTATAGTCGATAAAACAGAGAATTATCGGGATACTCCAGAGATTTTTAAAAAAACAGACTTGGATTCAATACCAAATTAATGTTGACAAGATAAACTGTTCTGCTTATTTGTTTGTTATCACACAGAATAATGAGTATTTAGCAATTATAGTAAGGTTTGTTTACATAGGATTAATTGACAGGAGATATTTTTTGTTTAAAGTCGAACCAGCATGTAAAAAGTTCGCTTCTTGAGGTACTAACAACTTAATGAGTTAAATGCTCAACTTTTACTCCCCATTAGTATGTAGTTTAGTAGTAGCGAGTGTGCTGATAAACAGTAAATCACTTAACACAAGGCAGATAACCATTATTAATTTTACTAGCACCAATTATTAATAAGCAGCTAGAGACGCCCCAAATATTATTTACTGTTTGTTGTTTGTTAAAGAATAAATTACAGTATGAGAGATAAATACAGTGGTATGTGAGAGTCTTATATCACTTTAAGTGTTTATAAAAATTGAATTTTAAATGTACTACTTTCAAATATATTTTAGTCTCTATACCACAGAGATAGTTATGAAAGTTGGCTATCTTTAGGACCTTTTTGTTGGCGTTTGCAAAATCTAAATATCTTGGATAGTTTCAGAGATAATTAAAAAAAGTAGATTTCTCGATTTTTGTTATTATTTTTTCAATCAAAACCAAAATAACCCTATCACGTTTACATTATTAGAATCGTGACAACAAGAGCTATCTAAAACAATTTTCAATTGTTTTTCCGCCTACTTAAAAAAATAAGATTGATGATGGTTACTCGAAACCGAAACGTTGTACGGGAATTTTGTTAGCGTATTTTAATGGAAAACAAAAAGTGGCAATGGAAAAGTGGTTTTAGTTTTCCGATATTTCTTCAAATAAAGGAAAGAAAAAATAATAACGAAAATCGAAAAATCCACTTTTTTTAATATCTCTGAAACTATCCAAGATATCTAGATTTTGCAGAAGCCAACAAAAAGGTACTATAAATAGCCAACTTTCATCCTATTAAACCAATGCTGTATCTTTTACCGTTTCCAAGATTCCCATACTGTGCATCCTTATCTTGGACACACTGTATATCTGAATTTTAAAATCAACGTATCGTATTTTCTTTCATTTCGTAATTTGTTTCTTTAAATGTCATATTTGCCGGCCTAGGCAGGTAGAAGAGTGTTTCTGGATTATTATGGCATATGCAAAACTTGTAGTAGTGGATGGAGGTACAAAGCACACAAACAAATTTATTTCTAGTTACAAGACGATGTGTAAACTTCAAGTTTCCAGTTTTCCCAATTCGTCCTTTGGAATACAGCAAAACCAAGCCTGAACTAAAAATTATATTAATTTCGTATTTCTAGTGAATCTTCTTTTAGATATAAAGCTTGCTATCCTTTGCGATCAGCTTCATGCGAGACTGATCGGGGGATTGAGCTGACCAATTTTATTGATGGTCATTCAGGATTGAACTATAGCAAGGCAAATCTTTTTTAACCAAGTTTTTCCCACTAAGTAATATCGTATTCTGCAATACTTCAAGGTACTTTATGGCATTCATCATTCTAAATACGATATATAATCAACTAATGTTTTGAGCAGACGTACAATTCCTACCATAATCGCAGTGACGTCAGATGCTTAACTGTGGGGAGTACACATTTTGGTGAATAGTGTTTGTAACGGTCACTTTACGCTACCGTTCCATGTGTTTGTTTGGTCGGTACCTTCAGTGTGTTCTTTATTTTTTATAGTTGTTCTTGTTGGGAGAGATGGTTGAAGTTGATGAAATCACGTTGAGAGATTAATTAATGTTCTTGTAGTTTTTTAAATTTCTTTGTAAATCAATTATTATTGTAAGCAGGACACAGGATAAATTTAATTTCGGCATTTAGTAAACTTCTCGTTAAGAAGCTAAAAGACTGAAGTGGACTGTGTCATTTGAGTAGGGTTAGAAATTATTAGTAGTTTCGTGAGGCGGTTGTTTATTTATTTATTCTATACCCATGTGTAGGTAATTAATTTGGTGAACCGATGTTGAGATTGGGGTTAACTATCAAATCCCTACTAGTTTTAGGTAATCAGGTTCTAAATTAAATTCTTTGTAATAGAAATTTAGTAGAGCATTTAGATTTTCCTGTGGAACTTATGTGTAACAGTTCGGATTGGTTGACCGATTTGTTACGACTTCACTGGAGTTTTCTTCCGAGAAGACAGACCGTCTGTCGGTCGTGGTTGTTGCAAAATCGGTGGTTTTTGTGTGAAAAGCCTAAATATTGTGGTAAGTTATCTTCCTCTTTGCTTTCCTTGCGGATATTGATAAGATGTTTTTGTACTCAGTTTTCTTCCTGGAGGTGATTTCTGAACCGAGCTTTGTTTTTATGGAAATTTCTCCGTAGATTTTTAATTAGGAAGAACAGCCTGTTTGCTCGTAGCCTATACTCATCAGGGTTTCGATCTAACGATATAATCGTCGCACCATGCTCCTGGTAGCATACTGATCTTTATCTAATCTTCTGGAGTTAAACATCTTAAGAACAGTTCAACTTGGTCCAATCTTGTGTGTAACGGTCCGCCGTGAGATGAGAACACCTACTAAATCCACATGTGGAGTCAACGGCACTTAACATTAATAAAAATTTCCAAATTACAAGTAGATTTATGGAGAATCGTCGATCCCTAGCGCTTATTAAATTTTTTTCGTCTTAAATAAAAAATTTTTAAGTAAATTTTGTGTGTAAATACTTGAGTACGAAAATTTAAGATTTAATTTTTGTTTTTTGAGATTATTGTAGTTTTTATAAATTGTTTTGTTATAGCTGTTTATCCCCTGCGATCAGATCTGTATCACAGCGGGATGCTTCGGGTAAGTGGTGAATTTTTTTCATTGCTAGTTTCCATAATTTTTTTTACTTCATTTTTAATGAGATCTAATTATTAATTATTAAATTCTATTTGTAGAGGTTTAGTGAGATTTACAGCAGTAAATTTGTTTTTGTTTTATGACAAGTTATAGATAAAATCTTGATATTAGATTTTGTTTGTTGAAATTTTATTTATTTTAAATTTTTTAAAAACTTCTTGCTGGTTATAGATAATAATCTAGTATTTCTACTAGTTCATTTTTGGACTTTTGAACTATATAGTAAAGTATTTGTAAATGCTTACACTTTACTTATTGAATTTATTATCTAAATATTTCAATTTATAAAAATTTAATTGTATTTCTTAATTGGATAATTTATTAGCAATTTTTTTGACTTATTGGATTCTTGTATTGATCTTCTCTGTCTTTTTATATAAAAGACGCTGGTGCCTATTATTGTTCATTTTGTATTTCTTATTTTTTTAGAATAATATGTTATAAAGTTCTATAATAATAATAAATAATAAAATGTTATTTATTAAAGTTTATAAACAGGTTAACAAGTTGTTACAATTGTTGTAAAACCGTAACAAACTGACCAACTGATATGAGTTGATGTTCGGCTGAAATTCTGACACTAAAGGAGAGTCTGTAAAATGTTTACAAGCTTTATATATATTTATAAATATACAAATCATGCAAAGAGCAGGGCTCTGTTGTAGCCTTCGTAGAAAGTATACAATAATGATCTTTAAGGAAAGATTGCTGTAGGTCCTGTAAGAGGAATTAAACAAAAGCAAAATTCTTCTAGGAAAATTTACAATGTGAAACGTTTAAGATATTTTAAAGAAATATTGAAGTACGCTTGAAAGGAATTAAGTGACAAACGACAAAACCGTTTCTAGTTTTTAGAAAGTGTTCGAAGATATCGCTACAAAGTATTGACAAATTTTTGTGTTTCTATGTTCTTTAGGTTATTGCAGACAAAGTCTTTGCTTCTTAGAAATAAGTGGCTTCTTCCGTTGTCTCCATTCCTTAGTCCACAACTAAACAGTCTTCGCCTTACGGTGAAAGTAAATATTTACACTAACATTGGTAGTTGTGCACCATAAATTAGTTATTTAATTTAATGGAATTAAGAGTTCTAGCGGTTAGGTTTCTTGTTTTTTAAGACAGCATCGTCTTGAACTAAGGTTTCCTTGGTCACCACTACGCGGTTTTACACCAATGTTTCTCGTTTCTTTCTTTTTTTTATTTATTGTATGGCTAGAAACGTCTTGTTTATGATGAAAAATAATTTAGTATCGCTTTTGGTCTGATAATTTTGCTTGATTTTTCTGGGACATTATTCCACAACTTTCGACGAAATTAAGAAGTCGAATGTATTTTAAAAGTCGTTACAGGGCTTATAATATTACTTACAATACAATTAAACATTGTAATAGACTTTAATAACATCACTTTTAGAGAATTAAAGCGATGGATAATCTGTTATGGGAAAATCCTATTTAATTTACTCGTAAATCGATGATTAACAAGTAAGTTTCTAATCGTAATCGTTAATCGTTAGTCTGACTAAAACTTTCCCAACACTGCTATAAATGTGCTTACTCCTGTTTTAAAATCAAAATATTTAAAAACTACGCATGGCTTAGTTTGACAAAGTTATTTAAATATTTCTTACGCCACTACTAACTTTAATCGGTCCAAAATCCGATATCGTATTTCCAGAAACTTTCATTATGATAGCCTAGTTATTACAATAAGCTGCTGTCATTTCAAAACTTTTGTAATTAGCTCGCAGATACATTACGAAAATGTTTTCCGAATGTGCAGATAAAAACAGAAACGCCGGTTTTAATTTCTGTTAACAGTTTTGAATCCATAAATTTGTATTTACAGAACAGACACACGCTCTTCATATATTTTCATGTTAGAAGGAGCTTATTTCACAATTACAAAAGAAAATAAACATCAAAATTCATTTCAGTTTCTGGGCATTTGCTCGTGTTACGATGAAACCGCATAGCTAATTAGACGAGTGCGCATAAAGTAGGTGTAATTGCGTCCACAGGAAACGATTCAAAAATTAATTAGCTATTAAGGTTGAGATACGAGTAAAAGATAAAAATAAGGAAATGAATTAATTAGAAAAGTTTGTTTACAGAAAAAAATTAAACGAAATTTGTTTGTAGCTTCTTCATTTTTTGAGCATCTATTTATTTACTATATTATGAAACTAATTAAGGCAAACGCTTTTGAAAAAAAAATGTTATTTTCAAGTTCTATTAAAGTGTATACTTTATAAAAATAAAATCGTTACGATTCTTAAATGAAGAGACGCTAACAGGAGCAATTCCAGTTCAGCGTTTTCGTTGATTACGATATTCTTTTTAGTAACACAAACATAAATCATCTGAAAATCAATGAAAGGCAAATGTACTATGTACATCAATTTATAACATCTATATTATTTGATTTATTGTAAAAATAAAATTCATAATATGAACATTTGTTAACATCAAAATTAAAATTGAAGAAATAAAAAGTAATTAAACTTTAATTTGTATTTGTTAGTGCATAAAATATAAAATTCTGAATCTTTTATTATTGTTTTTGAAATGATATACTCTGATGGCATTTGAAATTGCATAATTGGTATAATTTTTTTCTTGCACCGACATCCATTTGTGGTACAGTTCTTGGTACAGATATACCTCACAAAAGATTGTCCCGTTCCAAATGAATGTTTTGTAGCTGCAGTCCTTAATGAAATTTCAATATCCTGATTCTTCTTTTGTAAACATTAAACAGGTACAAACGTCGAATTCAGTTCTGTAAACACAACCACAAACAAATTACAACCGATTATATTATATTATGACCAATTTATATACGTTTATCAGTATGGAATTAAAAGAGTTTAGTCTTATAAAAATATTTATGTTAACCAACCTGCAATAAAGTTTCAGCAATATTTTTGGTACCAATTTTGTTCAAGCCATCGTCATTTATTTTAAGAGCAATGCCATTATATACATTTTTTAGGTCTTCCCTAATTCTGTCTACATGAGGAATTGATACAGTCACATTGTCTCCAACTCTGGCTGGCGATTACGATTCGTCAGAGGCACCTTTCATCTTTTTAGCTTGCTCTTCAAGGTTTACAGCGGCTGTTTTTCTAGCATTTTGGATGCCATTACCGAATGTAGAACTTTTGTCATTGTCATAATTATTTCCCCAGTCGTCATTATTTGTATTATTTTTGATTAAATCATCTTCAATAAGTTTTCGAAGGGCATCCTCTTGAATATCGTTTATTAGTTCTGGTGGTAATGATGTCGTTAAAAGACCTACTCTAAGTTTACTCCCAAACATAGCTTTGTAAGGTGATTGTTTTATGCCCGAAAGATTTGCTCTATTTTTCATAAATTGTATATTCCTTAAGCCTTCCGACCATTTTGTCGATTTATTGTTTTTCAACCAACAACCAATCATATTTCCGAAATCTTGATTGGCACGTTCTACTGAGCTCTGACTTTGGCTATATCTTGGTTTTTCATGCACTAGCTTAAGTTCTGGCCAAAGCCTTGTAAATATAATATGGTTAACAAATTCTCTCCCATTGTCTGATTGCAGAATACACGGTCCATCTTATCGTTTATCTACCTACGCCTTTTACACCTTGCGGTATCTTGTCTCTGGCCATTTTCACTAATCTATCTTGGTTCATTCTTTCTATATGTTTGTTCCATTCTTGTCTCCTCCTGCTTATACAATCTTCTACTGGTGTTATTTGGCATGTTCGTCTTATTTCGTCGTTTGGAATGCGATCTCTTAGTGTGTTGTTGGTTATTCGTCTGAGTATCTTCATTTCAGTTGTTTCAATCCGTCGTTTCGATCTTGCCGTACTACGTTTTGTTTCTGCCACATATATGTCAATATCGGTCTAATTACTCCTTTATAGATACATGTCTTTGTTTCCATACTTAGGTTTTTGTTTTACCATATTGTGGTATTTAAGCAACCTGCTATTCTGTTGGCCTTTACTATCTGATCTTGTTCTATAATCTCATTTTGCGTCTGAAAATCTATGAGGTCCACTTGGAATTTTGAAACTAGGCCTCTCTTTGTTTCGTTTTCTTTTGTTGACACGTTCCACACACATACACAAATACAAGTTTATCATTTCCTTTGTGACATTTGCATATTTTAATGATGCCTCAGCCATCATTCTATCACAATTTCCATGGGCGATAACCACTGAGCTGCGTCAATTACATCGTATAATTCATCGGCTGGAAGATCGTACCTTACGTTTCCTTCACTTCGTGCAATAAGCTTCTTCACGCTATCAATGTTTAAAAACGCAAATCTTTGTAATGTTCTTTGTTGAAGTTTTGTCTGTTTTTCAGCCTTCTTCGCTTGTAGTATAAGCTCTAAATATCTCTTCTTTGCCAAAACATTAAAATATATAGATTTATCATTTTTACTTTGCAAAATTTCACTTACAAATCGCTCTCTTCATTCCAACTTATCACTTTGATTACCAGACCATGGATCATCCGTTATTTCAATATAATATAAACAACAAAGACTTTTAAGCTTAGTATGAGTACTAAAATTAATATTAAACTTGACAACAAGACGACGCGTAATGAGTAGATGACTAAAAGCGGTATAAAAAGAGGCGCAGAAGAGAAACCCCCGCATTAACACGATCCGATCTGTTTATTTTGCCGCCTACAACGGCTCAATCAGTTAGTCTAAGCGATACTAGTTTAGCCTGAAGTTTGAATTTTATTATCAGAACAAACTAATATTGCCTAGGATACGAGGGTGGTCTGAAAAGTTTCCGACCTAACAAAGATACAAGACATTTTTTCTGAAATTTTTTTTTATTTTTCAACATAGTCTCCTTGTAACTCTACACACTTCTCCCAGCGATGCTCCCATCTCTGTAACCCGTCCGAATAGTACTCGGCATTTTT
>VTPC01079369.1:0-11221 GCA_011009095.1 Ignelater luminosus | reverse complement strand
ATTTAATAAAAATGAAAGAAAATTGAATTTTAAGTCTGATTATACAAAAATGTTCATATCGTTCTATTTAAAAACATCAAGTTATCCATGATTAAAGATCTTCATTTTCAATAGTCTATAATGGGATCGTAGTAATCTTTACAAAGTCATTTGTAACACGATGTAGCAGCCCGTATTTGACACGATGATCAAACCGTATCTTTGAATATCTCGAAAACGGCGCAATTTAGACCAAACATATGGTTAATACAAATGAATCTAAATGTAATAGGAAATCCAAAAATGAAGTAATATACAGGGTGTTCCATTTGAAAAAATAAAGTAAGATGCTGCCACAAACAAGTCGAACACCCTGTATGAAAAAAATACAATATATTTAGGTTATGCTTTCAGAGGGACTATGTTGCTTTCCGCTTTCAATTTGTTTCTATTTCCTAACAAAGCTATTATCTTACTAGAGCGGAATCTTGGATCACCCTGTATAGTTAACGCAATATTTTAAAGTAATTCTTTTTCAAAATGATGATTTTTACAAGTCTAGATAGCAAAAATCATGTCTCTCAATATGCATTCCAATGACGTGTTTATTATTTTTTAAAATACCGTTACTAAATACGATGTATTTACATATTTAAAAACTATCTTACTTAAATGAATTACTCAATTTTTTACTTTATTACAGCTACCTAGTACCTTTGGTAAATCCGTGTATTTGCCCTCATTCTTCCATTACACGCGTTTCCTTTTAGAATTCCTTGGGAAACCACGTCAATTAATTTTCACATCCAAGAATCAAGTTTAGATGACTTGCTTACGTGTTGCGGTATTATAAAAACAGGATCGACAGTCAGTTAGTAGTCAAGTTAGTTCATCCGCGCTATCAAGCCGATATTTTAATTCTAGTTGTACTAGTGTAACCTACATCCAACAATATGTTAAGAGTCACTTAATATACTTGGCAAAAGTTTTTATTATACACTGTCGTAAATTAAATCTGGCAGTCAGTACAGCGAGCGCCATATCAATTTTTTATTGGAAACAAAATTAAAGGGCTTGGTCCTCGGCAATACCTATGTCTGAAGGGAAGAAGATGTGTTGCAGTTTCCAAAGATAACTTTTTGCTTTCCATTCTTCACATTGATTTTACGGCTTGATATCCAGAGGCCTTAACTTGACTGTGGTTGTATCCACAGATTATGAATCTTGAAGCACTCGATCTACGCAAAAGTCAAGTAGAAGGGACTAAACTCTGGATCAAGATACTACCAAAACAAAACAGACAGATAGTAATCTATGACATATAATTGTTGATTAAAAATGGACTATCAAAGACTAATTTTGGATTGGAGCAAGGTGCAACTTATAATTTGAAACTTTAGGAGACAGTGTGTGGAAATATACCCGCAGCAAATAAAAAGTGGAAGTTTTGCATTTCAACCTGAAAGTTGACAAGCGTTCCTTTCCTGAGTGAATGTGGGAACCGGTGCCTGAACGTAATGCTTCAGATGAGATGTAGCTTTGTAAATGTTACTTTTTTTGGCAGTGTCTCTTTAGTTATTCGACAAGTGTAGTTGGCGTTGAACAGAGTTGAAGTTAATCTATGTGCCGCTTGGTGATGTACCTATTACCGTCTTATCTTCCCAAATAATCGATTAAGCCAAATTTTTGAATTGTGTCGAATCTCCAGGTATCCGTTCTTTTGTCATACTATCTGCCTGAACTTTGTTTCCTACGCTTAGTTGTATACTTTGTAGATTCGTTGATGGTGGTTTACTTTGAATAGGAGGTTTTAACAGCACTGTTCCTAGGGTATATGAGTCGCCCTTGTACAAGACTATATTCGCCACTCTTTTCTATTTTTTAAATATTAGTTGTTAACCTATGTCCCAAAAGTTCTGGCACAATTCTCGATATTTAATATTTATGAACTACATTAATCTAATTTGAATAATCAGTATAATAAACTTTATGTAACATACTTATTGGGCACAGAAATATGATTTAAATTAATGCTAATGGTTCATTCTGCTTAACGACGCGTAGTCTTTTTCTAACGCTATCCATCAGCGCTCTTAGACAGTGGCAAAAACATTTCTGCTAACTTTTAAAAAATCCTATGCCTTAATTGCTTTGATTGTGAATTTCTCGTCTGTGCTCATAAACTTTCCTCAACAGAATTACCCAAAAAGCACAATCGGAGTTGCCAAATTTGGAAGCATCCAACACAATTTGTAATGTTATTTTCAAATTCGCACTAAATCCGCCCCTGTCTTTCAATTTCGTTCAGGTATTTGTTTTCCTGACGCGTAATATTCAAATTATTTCATTCTAAATATATTAAAATAAAAGTTGCAGAAGCCATATATTCAAGCACGAATTTGAAATTCCGAAACGAGCCACATAGCGGCGAGTTGAGGAACAAATGAGTGCTTGAAGGACCTTCTGCAACGAGTGTTTCATACCATTTTCTAAATTAAAAAATAAAAATTTTAAAACTAGTGAATTTTACGGTGGTTGGTGACATTTATGTGGCGGAATTTTGGGCGGCTGTGAAAAAAAATTCTTTTTCATTGTTATTTATTAATTTGCTTTGTTCTTTGACGAATGACAGTTCAACGCTACCAACATCAATACAGTAAATTTTACTAGTCTATTCTATCACGCCAACGATTTATTCTAAACGCAAAATAGAAAAATTTTATTTCAGTGTCAGCAGTTTCGTTGCTGACAAATGTTAACCTCAAAATAAAAACACAATACAACTGTCAAATAATACGTACGTCTTTACAACATATAAACTAATGAATGAGAAGTAACAGTTACACAACTTAACATGGATGCCTAGATTTTGGATTTAGGTTTTAGAGCACCACCATAAAGCCACCTACCCATAACCAAATTGACCACAAGAACAAATATTAAGAGTTTGTGTTCGAAATATTATTGTTTAATTTGTACATATTGTAGTTTCAGCAATGGTTTTAGTGGTTGCAATTTTTTCGAAGCCTAAGCTTACATAAAGCTTCTTAGGTAACCACAGATAAGCAGGAACTTTTAAAGCGTAACCCTCTTGCACTTCTGTGATCCTGATGGCAAATGAACAAAAATCTTTCGAGAGTCAAAAGAATCTCCCAAAGTTTGCATTTAAAATTTCTCAGTTCCTCATTAGGATTACATGAGTGGCAGGAGGGTGTTCCGGGGCAGGAGATTTGAGACGTGTGTTGGCAGCAGCATAAAACCGACAGACGTTTCGATTGGTAACCCTGCGAGATTATGCAAGTTCTTTGCTCTTTTGTTTGAAGCTTAACCTTACATAAAGCTTCTTAGGTAACCACAGATAAGCAGGAACTTTTAAAGCGTAACCCTCTTGCACTTCTGTGATCCGGATGGCAAATGAACAAAAATTTGTGTAAATCAATTCGAGACTTAAGAATTTGTTCGTCACAAACGCTGTTTATTATCACTATACTAAGTTATCAATAGAAAAACACTAGTGAATGTGTAAGAATCAGATTATATTTCAACCTTAAACATAGCATATTTAGAAAAGGCTTAAAATAGGTTACTAATTAAATATGAAAAACGTAAAATTAAAAGTTATGCTCCAATCTTTTCAATTTCATCAGAATCTTCAGCATTAAGATATTTAATCTTCCTATTAAAATGCTTCTCGATTGATTGGCAGATAAGCATAGCCTCTGACGAATCGATTAAATTAATTGCTATTCCTCTTTTTCCAAATCTTCCTGTCCTACCAATTCTATGTAAGTACGTTTCACAGTCTGGTTTACCATTTATATCAACAGGTAAGTCATAGTTAACGACAATTGTAACTTGCTCAACATCAATTCCTGTAATGCATTTGAAGGTTTTACTATAAGTAAATATATTACTCCTATTTATTTATACAGACCTCGCGACAACACATTGGTGGTAATAAGAACTTTCTCCTGACCGTTTCTAAATCTATCCAATACAGCTATACGTTGTTCCACAGTTAAATCACCCGTAAGAACTGCTACAGCATGGCCATCTTTAGTCATCTTTTCTGCTAACCAGTTAGCAGCACGCCTCGTCTAAAAAGTCAATAAAATATTAACAAAGTCTTTGAAAAACATATTTTGACACTCACGTGGCAAAAAATAATAGCTTGTCCTACACCAACAGTTCCATAGATATTAGTCACAGCATCATACTTCTCTTGTTTATTTGCACATTTAACATAATATTGTTGAATATTATCAAGACTCTCTTCTTCACGTTTCAGTCTTATTATTAGGGGATTTGATACAATCACTTCTGCAAATTCAATAACATCTTGATCGTAAGTTGCAGAAAAGAACATCATTTGGCATTTTCTATCTAAGCATCTTCAAAAGAAAGGAATTAATTAATAATAAGTTATGAATTTCTATACGACTCTTACTTATGTATGCGAATGCATTGATCTTGATGACCTTGTGTGGCAATCATAACATCTGCTTCGTCAAGTACAAATACGGTGATTTTACTAAGATCGAACGTGCGAAACTTTATCCCCCAATCTAATACTTTTCCTGGTGTACCAATTATTATGTGTTCTGTGATCTTAGTTCCTCGCGGCACTAAAATATTACAACATCAAAATAAAGTAAAAGTTATTTCCACAAGACTTACTTTCTTCTCCTCGCACTGCATATTTTAATTCAATCTCTGGACAAAATTTTGCCATGTGTGCCGCTACTTCTCCCGTTTGGATTGCAAGTTCGTAAGTTGGCGATAAACACAAGACCTTATGCGAGATTAACAGATTAGTTCTATTAAAAAAGAATAAACTTGCATAAACTTACTTGTGGATAATGTTTAGTTGGATCTACACGACTTAACATTGCTAAAACAAAAGCTGCTGTTTTGCCGGTGCCAGATTGTGATTGAGCAATAAGGTTTTGCGGTGGATCTGCTAATAGTGTGGGCAAAGCTGTTTCTTGTATTTTAGAAGGAGCATTAAAACCCATTTCATAAACACCTTTTAGTAAGTTTGGTTTTCTGCAAAGTAAGAAAAACAATGAGCATTTACCAAAAACAAAAAACTATAATTACATACAAATGCAATGCTTCGAAAGTTTTAACCGAATACAATGGTGAATTAGGATCTTGTCTCTGTATTTCAATATCACATTTACTTTCAACTAAGCCTTTTCGTATTATTTTTTGTAACAAACTAACTTCGGCAGGACTAAAATGATCAGGCCCATCCTCCGAACTTGCATCTCCACCAGCTTTTTGTGCTTCCGAATCATTATTTGAAACTTCTATTTCAGATACCTGAAGAGTGAGGTTAGGATATAAGCAACAATAAAAAAAAAGTTGTGTTTGAAACGGCTTACCTTATTAGCTAGTAGTTTTTCTTGCTTTTCTTGTTCTTCTAGATATTTTGCCCAATCCACCTTCGCGGCCATTCTTGTAATTAGACCTTACTTTAAAGTTTGAATAATCGCATACCAACTGAAATGCGTGCAAAATATATCACAGCAAGGACAGTAGCAAGCTCCATCGTTCATCGTTGCCAGATTAGTTTTTCTGCTTTTCACAAGTTTTTAATTATACTTTCAAGATCATTATCTATAAATGAAATTAATGAGATTAATGTAAGGAATTATTTAAACTATTCAAAACAGCCAGAACCTGTAATAATTTTATTTATTAATACCATATTATTAGTTTTGCTATTGCAACAGTTTCTTAGTTTCTATTTCTGTGTAAGTTATAACCATATGGCAACATTTAAAGAACTTAAAATCCCGCGTGTTTTAAACAAGAATTAACTAATCAAGTCAATATAGTCACTCGACTATTAATAGCTTAGTATTCTAGTATTTTTTATTATATTACGTACTTATAAATGAGATATTTAATTTTAGAGTTTATCAATACCTAACTCTAAGCTTAATAAGCTTCTTGTTACTCAGATTCAGTAATTAAAATCTTGTTCTCGATCTTTATGCATGAATGTTGACCATATCTTTTTACTAATACAGGATGTTTCATAAGTGGCCGACAATGCCTGTGAACTGATTTTTGTTAAAATAACCAAACATTCCACATTGTCATGGTCCGATAATGCATGGTTTCCTAGATATGGACGACTACAGAGGGGACTAAAAATAATTAATATTTTATTTACGTAGCGATTGTTTAAATTTCCAGTTAGAGTAAGCTGTGACCATTACACAATTTTGGTCGGTACTTTAAACACAGTCAAGAAAACTACTATTGCGCAAGTGACATTTGTGTTATTTTAACCTAACTTTAACGTAGAAACCAGCAATATCGAAGGAAAAAGGAACGTAGTGCTTTATCAAGTTTTTAAACAAAACTTTACAGTAAGTGCTGAAAATGTTCGCCATTTACATCGAGATGGATTCTCTGCTGACCATATTCGCAAGTTGACGTACCCATTAGAAAGGTAGCACCAGGCTTCATCAGAGAAGAAACTCAACAAGTCATGGTTTATAAACTATTGACGAGATTGCACTCTCTGTGGAAAATCGACAGGTAACAATTCCTGAAAAGCGGTCAGTTTATAACGATACATGTTTCAGTCAACACTAAACGTTCCTGTGAACGGAATATTTCAGCACTTCGATCGTAGAAACTGTTATACTGGGAAGGCAAGTTTGGATATTTTTCCCGAGCAGCAGCCATGCACTGAGGAATTTCCACTGACCATTTATTTTTGTTCCATTTCAAAAGTAACATTCTAAAACAAACAAAATACTTTTTGTTGCAGATTAATTAATAAATAGTAATAAATTAAATCAAATTTAAAATTTGAATTTTTTATTTGCAATCTGTCAGTTGTTTGACTGTGTCTAAAGTACCTTCCTAACGTGATGTACAACCACGACCTATCATAACTGCAAGTCTAAACAATCACTCGGTGTTATATATACGTGGGTTTTCACCAGAATATTGATGGTCATTATGAAAATTAAATATGCCATTTCTGTTAAATCCCACCTCATTAGTAAATAGAGAATCTGAGCACATATTACGCTATACGATAACGTTATTCTGTGACAACTGCGCATGCTCCTAACATTAAAAATTATCCAAGCCCGCTATTTCAGAATCGGTTTGTGAGGTTAGGAAGTTGTGGCGTGTACTTAGAGCATGTGCATTTTGACCATATTTTCACTGTTATTTTATTAATAATAAATGAATAAATTGAAAGAGCATGCTTAACGTGAATTTGCTCAAAGTTTCTAATAACACGAACCTCTTAAAGTTCGGTGTTCCGGTTCATATCTTTTCAAAGTAAAACCATCACCAGAGAAATCTATCCTAGCAAAAAGTTCGGCTATAACAAAGAAAGCAACACTACCCTCCAGTTTAACCACTTCCAAAGAATATCATCCAACTACCAAAAGAAAATATTGATGTTTAGACTTTATAAATAAAATGAATGGTTCTTCGTTCTTTTTTTATCTAAGAGATCATCATGCTTGATCGGACCATAGACGATAAAAGAAAAGCTAGAGTTCCTATATGCAGGGCGTCCCTAAACTGCATTTAAAGGTTTAGGTAGTCGCCTTCCTCAATCAGTTGTGATGACAAAACTTTAAAAACTAACTCTGTAACGCAGTTTTTACAACAACTTTTACAAAGAAAAGAGCTGATAAGCCTTGAAGACCCCATCATTAAACATCACATGGACTCGGAAAACAAATCAGGAAATATGTACTTTTCACCACAAATTCAAAACGAATTTATTGCAATAGTTGAAATTGATGTTAAAAATCGAATTGTATCAGAATTAAAATGTGCCAAATATTTCACTGTCATCTTGGCTACAACTCCTGACGTATCTCATACAGAACAACTTTTATTTATTATTATTTAGATATGTAGACAAGAATAGGGATGCGTGTACAATTGAAGAGCAATTTTTACATTCTTAGAAGATAAGGAGAAAACCAGTTATGCTTTGGCTAATATTCTCGAAAAAGAGTTAGCAGTCTTGGGTCTTGATATTCAAAATATCAAAAGCCACGCCTACGATAATGACGCGAATATCGCTGGATAATATCAGGGTGTTCAGGCTAGAATATTATTAGAGAATCCTACCGCAAGATTTGTCTCATGTGCAGCACACAATTTAAATTTAGTGGCGTTACATTAGTGCCTCTGGCATAATCACCTTTTGTTAGAACAATTCAAAGTCTTTTTAATTTTTTTGGACACTCTACAATCGGATGGGATAAGTTAATTAAATGTACGTTAAAATTAACATTAAAAGGATTTAGCGACACGAGGTGGTCATCGAAAGCCCTAAAAGCAGCAATTACTCAATTTAAGGACCTTCTAGCATTTCTACAAGAAATGACTGATCCACCCATTTACTCTAAGGGCACTGTTAACGGGGCGAAAAACTTTCAAAAAAAATATATACCCGTAATCAGTTAACTTTAGCCCTGCGTCTTTAATTTGTGTTGCAAGTTTCGACATATCTTACTTGGCGTATTGATACGTGTTAGATAAAGATAAATGTATAACGCGCCGAGTGAAGTATCGGAACCTGCAAAGCAAATTAATGACGCAGGGCTAAAGTTAACTGATTACGGGTGTATTTAAATATCATGTATATATGTGTCATAAATTCTCTAAATCTAAAATGCTTAACGTGTTTTGACGTAAATTGTGACGTTTCATTAACGTCATAGAGAAACAAATTAAAGACGCAGGGCTAAAGTTAACTGATTACGGGTATACAGTGTCCGCCAAAAAGTCTGCACCATATGGGAAAAATCTTTATTGAATGACTTATGAAAAATTTGTTTCTGGCATCAGGTTTTGCTAGCTCCAGAACCAAAAATGACCTTATCAAAAGTAATCATGTGGCATCCATTACCTGTCAAATTTGACATTTTTAGAAAAAATGTCCGAAAAATGGACTTTTTTGACCGAATTTTGGAAAAAGCATTCCCTTTTTTTTGGATGCCAGCTATTCGTCTCTAGCAACCGCCGCACCTTTCGTCGAATTCAATTACTGCAAACATGCTAATTAACTATTTTAATATTTGTACTTGCTCTATTACTACAAAATTTTTATCTCAATGTAGTACTTACTTGTAAATACGAAATAGAAAATAAGGCACGAAAACGTTTTTTATAAACACCTATAACAACAGTGCAAAACTTTAAGCGCGCTCAAATGCAAGATTCCTCTAGATCAGTGATTCTCAACCACTGTGCCGCGGCACTTTAGTGTGCCGCGAGATTTTTGAAATGTTCCGCCACTTACGAATACCCATACATAAGCAACGTCAGACAAGTAGTTCGATTGGTTCTACCTTCGTAGCGAGGACTGACTGAACCAAAGCGCATGACTATTACAGTTCTGGACTGGTTCTAGATTTAACCCAAACAAAGCTATATACTAGTTTAGTAAAATTCTTTTAAATCTATCTTATTGTTAGTGTGCCGCCAAATTTTTAAATTATTAAAAGTGTACCGTGACGAAAAAAAGTTGAGAATCACTGCTCTAGATTTTAGGATCGAACTACGCCTACACCTACATACGAACTCGCGGAGTGGCTGAATTAGTTGTTACGCCACTGACTTCAACAATGACTCAATGGCTCCTCTTAAACTAGGAAATGTTCTGAGCTTCTTTGGTACCTAACATTAACACCTAACATTTATTTAAATGAAGGCAGATTTGCAATTCTTTTGCGCCATTGAGCGGATCTCTATTCGTAATCTCTTGAAAATCATATAACTGACCCTACTACAAATTGTAACACCTGACTCGCGCTATATGTTGGAGGACACAACCTATTATTTTAAGCTGATTTTAAACGTTTTATACGTGCTTTACTCGTGTGGTGCTGGTGGCTGGTGTTATCTTTTAACATATAAAATATACAGAATTCAGCATTATAATTAACACAACTTACATAAAATTTAGTTTTTTTTCATCGAGTAGATGAATTTGACAGCCAAAGTGACAGTATTTTAAAACAAGGGCTAATTCTAAACTGATTTTAAATGTTCTAAATACATTTGCTTTGGTATTAATGCTGCATTCCTTTACATTTTATACGTTTAAAGCAAATCAAGTCAACTACCAGCACCAGAACTGTAAAAATTCAGTTAGTGTGTCCTCCAGCAAGATGAATTTTGACAGCAAAGTGACAGCATTCTAAGAAGGATAATCTAGCTACAAAAAGTTACTAAATGGTTTTAGTTTATGTATCATTTGACAACTTTGACAATTCACGGATATTAAGAGGAAATTAATAAATAATTTGACTTTTTAAAATAAAAATTTTAAATCTGGTAATAAGAAAATAGAATTAAGAACTTATAAAACTACTCACGATTTTAAACAATATGACAGCTAAACGATTAATTCATGCCAACAATAAACAATGAAAATTCCTAATAAGAATTGGTGTATGTAGTAAGTACCAACCGTCATCTCGACAGTTGCTTGCTAAAGTAAACGAGATTTATGTATGTATAATTACAAAAGTAAATTAATCTTGCCTACACAACTTGATACATAGCAAGAATTATGTCATGTGCCAAAGAAAATTGTTATGCCACTAAAGAATTAGAAAATGTTTCTTTTGGTATTATTTTTTGTAACAAACTAATTTCGGCAGGACTAAAATAATCGGGCCCATCCTTCGAGCTTGCATCTCCACCAGCTTTTCGTGCTTCCGAATTATTATTTTAAATGTCTATTTCAGATGTCTGAAGAGTGAGGGTAAGATATACGCAACAATAGAAAAGTTGTGTTTAAAACGGCTTACCTTATTAGCTAGTAGTTTTTCTTGCTTTTCTTGTTCTAGATATTTTGCCCAATTCACCTTCGCGGCCATTCTTGTAATAATCTTATCTCAAAGTTGGAATAATCGCCATAATCGCTTAGCATCACAAATTCGTGCAAACCGGTGAGAGGGGGAAACGGTGCAAACTTTTTTATCTATTTTATATTTATACATATTTTTCTCACATTTGTCTACAAACTTATTACTCAAATGAATTCAGATGTATAGAGTTTTCAAAATTATTGTAAAGAAATTAAGCAACATTAAAAAAGTGGGGGAGAAATTTGTAACGGGAAAATGCTCAAAAGTATGCACAAGTCCCGTCCAGACCAATGGTAGATGTTAAATCCTGTAGCTCATGCCGCAGATGGGGTGGATTCTCAAATGAACTTACCTAATCTCAC
>VTPC01079355.1:0-10395 GCA_011009095.1 Ignelater luminosus | reverse complement strand
CAAAAATTTAAAAAAACTCAGTTTTATTTACAGCAGCTTTTAATGGATTGAGTGTAGTGCAACTTTACGGAAAAATTTAACTCTAAGCTTACTCAGAGCGCAAAGAAAACATCTTGAAGCAAAAGAACATAATTAGAGTGTAACATTTCAATGAATCTAGTAAACAATTTGGTTACAAGGAAATCCAATAAATTACAAAAAAGCTAATTCATAATGGTTAATCGTTCCTGAAGGAAAGAAGCCGACAATAAAAATTTAAAAGTCTTGTAACACGATGCGACGGGTGACCGAATTCGCAATCAGGAGATGACGTCCAAAATTCACTAGGTGACGCGCAGTTTCGAGGTGCCACGAGTGTTCTCAGCGCTTAGGAGGTGATGGAACAGCTCCCCACTACTGCATCGGAAGGAACCCCCAATAACACTGCCGTCTCCTGTGAACTCGTTCTCTCAAAGAAGCTGCAGGCTCTCCCGAAGATATGCTGGCCTCCCCATAAAAGCTAATACGAACACGGAGCAAATGATAACAAAGTAAAAGACGGGACCGTCTAACATACCTTCATTACGTTTCAAGCTTCTTAACGAAGTATGCTAAATAAGGTAATCCCAGAATTCAAGGGTGGCCTCCACTAAACACCTCTCCTCAAGTGGAAACAACAAAACATTTAAGCGGTTAGAAACCACAACCCGAACGGTTGATCAGCATACCCGTTCGTCCTAAGCGAGTTCTTAAAACTGACCCCCATCGAAATTCGGAAAGTGAAACTGCAGGTAAAATGCACAATCTTCAACCAATAAGCATTCAGAAAGCCAGTTTGAGGACACCAAAGGGGTATATGGCAACTGCGGATTGGTCCAAAAATTTCAAAAGAGTTTAACCTTCGAAAAACTAATCACGAAAATATTGCCCAAAACACGTATTCTTTTAAGATAAAAATTAAATATCACTGAGAGCAATAGAAACTCTAATGAGGCAAGCAAAAAAGTTGTTTAAACCTAATAAGTGAATAGGGGAATTTAGACAAAAGGCAGATGTCTAAAAAATTCGAAAACAATCGCACGCAAATAGCTAGAAATGGACCAAAACTGATGCTACCTATTCTGAATCTAATAGCCAATCATTAGCCAAATGAGCGATAATAGATAACCTCTGTTAATTAACTGATATCAAATAAATGTCAAACAGAACAATAAACGAGTGAAATCATATAAAACAAGCAGAAATTAATTCTACAAAAGCAAAAGAAGTTTGCTTAAACTACATCTGGCAACTGGAGATAACTATAGATCACAAAATAAGATCAATCCGGGCCATCCCAGAGGAATTACAACGAAATAATTCTTAAGATTTTCAGTACAAAGAAAATTCCCGTGTGCAACATAAATTTAATACAAGCAAAATTATTAAGAATTTCCTTTCAATGGTGGTCTAAAAGTATATATTTTCATACGAATTCTTATAGGAAGGGTGACATAGATTAAAGATATTAAACAGCACCCAGTGGCGATAACCAAAATTAGCGAAGGCAAGACCCATGTCAAGTTCATAAAAAATGAAGGTTACAATGTCGCTTGTTACGTCATCATTTTCCTCTTAGATGCGAGAGATTCAGCTCCAACTTATGTCTTTTCTTGGAAAAATTAGTTAACCTACCTCGTGTAGCTATATCTTTTTGTTGTTCTAATTTTCTTAACCCTATATTGTCTCTAACTAAACCTAATCTGTAAAATTTATTTCTCCTTATTATTTAAAACTTCTTTTCTCATAAAAACCGTTTTTAAGGCCTATTTGATGCAGATATCTCGGCTGTGCGAGACTCTTGACTATTGTTTACATCTTCCAATGATCGAGGATTGGTACTGTGATATCTACACCATTACAAGCTTTTTTAAACGTAAACCACTACCTGTTCCTTAAACTTCGTTTTAATTGGTTCTTCACTAATTTTTACAATTTAGGATTTTGTTTTTGGATGCTCTATTCGATTCGCTTCGATTGGTCGTTGAATCTCGTGTTAGTGTGCAGGTGCATTCCGGATCATCTCTTTTTTTTGAAATATTGGTCACCCCAAGTAGTTAATATTTAGTTATGTGCTGTGGTGCACTGTAATGTATGGAGGTGACTGTTAAATCTATAGATTTCTATTATTAGTATGTTTAACTGAAATAAGAAGGAAAACATTCGAGAGTGAAGCCTGTTGTGTGTTTCTTATGCTGCCATCAATCGCATATTATTAAATATTAGATAACTACAACAATAAACTAGAATCTTTTCATTTTCATGAAAATTTAGTAACGATACATCTAAATCCGTTTATTTCAAAATATTTCCTGAACGAAGTCTACCGAAAGTGGCCGTACCACTCGAGCGCAGCATTTAAATGCTTTTACTCATTAATCTTGAATCACTCAAGTCTTTGGGTGACTGCATCCATTAGGTCCAAAGGGTTTTGAGAACCAAATTTTGTACTTTGATGTGGTTTTGGATTGACTTTATTCGAGCAGGTAGGAAAATTTTGTTAAAGTAACTCGTAGTGCAAGATGTGCTCGCTTCTTGAATTTACATAACTTTAGTGCAGGTATACACTTTACATACATTAATACGCAAATTTCACACTTCGGTTGAGTTTCAATATTTTACTGGCGAAAATAACAAAGATAAATGTATTAATTATAAATATTATTTTAGGTAATTCTGGCAAAAATTACTTCTGTTTGCTATTTATTATACACAAAGAAATATGATGTAAACTTTAATGGATTATCTAATGATTAAAGATGCAAAAGGAAATTATTATACAAAATGTTCCTGTGTGCTAAATTCCGGGTTACTAATGTCCAGTTACCGTGTTTGAATCTCACTTGGGCGGTTAATGTGAGGGTATCACGTTAAAATCTCCCTGGCATAAGTGAAATTTGATAAGCGCAGATAAAATGAGGGAATAACAAGAAAATCAAATTGAAATTTAAAGAGGAACATTTAAAATTATACAAATAGTATCTCGGAAACTAACACATGTTTTAATTCTCCACATTCAAGTACTTGAAGCCAAAGATTTGTCATAAAAACCAAGAATGGCTTGTTAATTACTAAGCACCAGTAATAGATAAACCACATCGTTAGAAATTCTCGTCTAAAATTTTTAGATAAACCAAGTTCCTCTGCATACATAAGTAACGGCTAGCGGAACAGAGAAATCTAAACCGTCTAAACTGTAATATTCAGGCAAGTGCAACTATATACTTCTAAAGGTGTGTCACAGTTAAGTTCCTTGCTTAGAGGAGGTCATGACTATTTACAACCCTTACGCTTAAACTGTCAACCTTCTTGATATCCTGATGCTACTTTCATACATAACCTAATTGTAGAAATGTCTGTAACAAAGCATACATACACACATTCACGTTGACAGTAAAGGAAAGTTCAAGTTTTCACAATTAAATTCATCATGCAAGAGATACGTGAAATCATGATGTGTAAATCATGATTACTGTACTGCTAAACTCGAGTTTCGAGTTTATTACTCCCCTTTTCCGTTCATCGTCATCATCATCACCGTCACCGCCGACAATCACTGTAATTTCCTAATTCAGAGGGAATCGGGGATCGTTATATAAACTTCTTCTCATCTTCCTTCTCGTCTGTGGCTTGAGTGTTTTGTTGAGAATGACGGATAGGCCCGTGCGAAGTATCAATACGATGAGTAAAAGCGGCGATATCCCTAAGCGAATATTTTGGAAGACGGACGGATAAGAGTAGCTAGCTAAGATGTTTACGACAGCGTCGACGACGTTATCACAAGGATGTTATAACGAAGCGAATGGAGCGATTGCAATAATAATAGTAATTTCGGTGACGCGCAAGTTGTTTTGCGGTGATGTTTGCTGTTTGTTCTTCCTGAAAAAAGAGGTTTTAAATATAAAATAAATACACAATATCATAAATAAACATAATAAGAGAAGCTTGCGTTAGTATTGAACGTCATTCTTTAATTTTAGAATTTTCATTAGTAAAGCTTTTAAAAAACATCAAACGTGAAATGATAAAAATAGAGACTAATAAAGAACATTTAATTGTCTGAAGTGTTTTAACCTTTAAAGTAATACTTTTAGTTAAACGACTACATTTATTTTTTAAAAGCCTCGTCTTGTTTTCATGGATATATAAAAAACAAACATTAAAATATTTGATGGTAATTTGTTCCTACATAAATAACGTAACGATTGTAAAAAACAAGCTTTATGTTAAAGATCCTGTGTGTCAATTATCCTCAGCTGAAATAATTTGGGTCTTAAACTACATTATAAAAAATGTTGTCTTTAGTAGGTGAAAACTTTAAATATTACGAGGGTTGCTATTTATATTTCTGGCCTTGGCAACACTGACTGTTTCCAGGCGTCAGCTGACATTTCCGGTGTAAACTTTACATTGTTGAACATAACCTCAACCACAACATTTTGTCATTTGAGTGCGATTAGTGTTGTTTGCAGTTAATTGAAAAGTGCATTCCCTAGTAAAAAATGGAATTGACCCGTGAACACTTTCGTGCAATTATTTTTCATAACTTTCGACGTGGATTATCACGACACGAGTGCATCAATGAACTCAATACATTATATGGCGATGAAGCTCCATCCTACAGCACTGTAAAAAACTGGTATAATGAATTCAAACGTGGCCGATGTTCACTCCAGGACGAAATCCGTGAAGGCCGTCCAAAATCTGTCGTTGTGCCTGAAGACATCGATGCTGTGCGTGAACTGATTAAACAAGATCGTCATGTGACATACCGTGAGATTGAGGCATCTTTGGGCATTAGTATGACTAGCATCAACAAGATATTACATGATCATTTGGCCGTAACAAAAAATTTGTTTTCATTGGATCCCGCATAACCTGACCAATGCTCAAAAGAAGGCTCGCGTCGACTGGTGCATTGAAATGTTGAAAAAAATTGCGAAAGTTGCATCAAAGGCTGTGTATAACATCTGCACAGGTAACGAATCATGGATCTACGCATATGACCCCGAAACAAAACAGCAATCAACTGTGTGGGTCTTTCAAGACGAGCCAAATCCAACAAAAGTTGTTCGCGGAAGAAGTACATCGAAGCAAATGGTTGCCTGTTTCTTTGGCATTACCGGTCATGTGGCAACAGTGGCGTTAGAGCAACGTAAGACGGTCAACTCTGAATGGTACACAACTATTTGTTTGCCAGAAGTCATTGGAGAAATTCGGAAAACTTCAAAGAAGAGGCGAATTATTCTTTATCATGACAATGCAAGCTCTCACACCGCTGCTCAAACAATTGAATATTTAACTAGCCAGAAGGTCGAGTTGATGGGCCATCCACCATACAGCCCTGATTTGGCACCCAATGACTTCTTTTTATTCCCGTACATCTAAAACAAACTGCATGGTCAACGATTTTGAACACCAGAAGAAGCCGTTTTTTGTTACAAAACGCATATTTTGGAGCTGCCTCAAACAGAGTGGAAAAAGTGCTTCGAAAATTGGTTCAAACGCATGGAAAAGTGTATCAATCTTAATGGAGAATATTTTGAAAAACAATAAAACTAGTTTCGATCATAAATACTTGTTTTTTCATTGTTAGGCCAGAAGCATCAAGTAGGAATAGATTTTAAGAAATCTAAAATAGATAGCTTACATTTAATTAATTAATTAAGATTTTGCTTAAATCTAAACTTAAAACAACTGTTGCTATGTTTTTGACAATTGTGTTGATGGATTTAACCTCTGTCCAAATATAAGCAATGTTGGTGTCAATGGTCATTAGAGATTTGCATAAGATAAACAGTATATTGTAACGTAAACCTTGCGTTACTGTAAAAATGAAGAAACTTCTAGGATCTCTGGGTCCTAGGCCAGCTGAACTCAAGTGGGTAGACTTGGGGACGGGACGGCAAAGATTATACTTACAATAAAACACCAGGTAGTAATTAACCATCAACGTATATTGAAATATCAAGTAAAATTTTCTATCTGTATTTACAAATAAATTCGGAGTAACCCGATAGAACAGTGTCATACAAAAAATTGTTACCTTAGAAATAAAGCTAATATTGGCAATTTCAATAGCACCAAAAGTTATAAGTTTCTATGCATAAAATTTTACTCCTAGACTTAAATAAATGAGCAATAGAAAATTGTTATAATACTTTAACAACAGATTATGACCAAAAAATTAAGTAAAAGGATCTCCACTTTTTAAAAAAACACTAATTGAATTTTTGAATTTTAGATTAATAAAGACAAAAAAATTGTTAAATACATAAACAAATTTTAAAGCATTTAAAAATAAGGAAATAATCGTAAAAATTGACAAAAATAAGTCCAAGGTAACAATATAAAATTTACACAAATGTTAACAATAAAGTACACCAGGCAAATAATCTCAAATTGTTCAAACGCAAGAGAAAAATCAAAACACCAAAGGAATGCAAATAAAAATCTACGATGTCACAAAATAATTATTTGTATGAAACCAAATTAATGAATTAAATTTTCTAAAAGAACGAATCTGCAATCATTTAGGTGTACGATGAAATTTAAATTAAAAAATTAAACAATTAAAGCAAAATTCGGATAATCATTGAAGTATTAAATTAATCTTACCACAGTGAAGAAGGAAGCAGCTTTCGATCGAAATTTGCTTGCTGAAACTGAAATACACCTGGAAAACAATGTTAAACAAAAAAATCTTCAATTTACATCCGAATAGTACATTAATCAAGAAAAATTAGATTGTTTAAACAAATTTAGAAGTTACGGGTCAAACAAAAAAATTATATTACAATGGGTTTTAATTTTAATGTTTATGATCCTTATTAACCTGAAAGGGTCACTCTAAATTTAAGCAAGAATTTAAATAAAAAAAAAATTAATTGAACTGAATTACTTATTAGCACAAATTGGTACCGGATGGAACCTTAAATTAGTTTAGAAGTCGGGTTTTCGGAAGCGATTAACCTCTCCGCTTCTGGGTCTTCCGGTGAAATGTTTTAAATTAGTTAACTGCAAGCTTGGGAATCCAGCATCCGTCATGTGATGTCGACTCTCAATCACTTTCGGCAGTCACAGCTACTACCAGAAAAGTTAATGTATGAACAGGGCTTCCAGAGATGCCCGTAAAAAATTTGTTTGTGATTTTTTTTACCACCAGATTTGTGGGATCTAATAAAAAAAACAGGAGACAAGGAACAACCATTAGTAACGAAGACGCAAGGGATGCGAGAAAAGAGAGTTAACTTACCCCTTGATAAAAGGGTTTCTTTTATTGTTTTTTTCTAATTCTCCAACTTGGAAATCGCCCCAGCTAGAGAAAGAAGTGCAGGGAACCTCACACTCTCGCGTCTCGATTCTTTCTGTGTCGCCCGCTTGTCGCATTCCTCCCAGAATTAGAAAGAGTATCTCGGCCCGCAGATTATCACCCTTCCTATGAAAGACATCAACTCACTCACTCGCAAAATAATGTATTTAGACACAATCTTAATAATTGGAATATTGTTGCAAAGTAAAGAAATAAGTTGCATATACACGGTGTCTCACAACGAAGGATGATGATATACCGTGATATTTACCATGTGACGGAATGATAACGACAAAAGACCGTTACAATATAACTATTCACAACTTGCTTATCAATTCAGTTAACGAATAATTATCTAACAGAAACTTTCTAGCAAACTGTAAATTCATTAAAAGTGCAAATGTGTTTAACACAAAGACAAATGCTTATAAAGACTGCAAAAAACAAAACATCTTTAAAATAAACCACAGAACAAAGAACTCATTTTTCATACAAGTAGAAACCTATTCCAAAACAACAGAATATAAAATGATAGTTCTAGAATAAAGTACGTGATTGCAATACTTTCAGAGGAAGTCACACCAATCAACGGTACTGAATGTTTTGGAGAACTTTCCGCATACAGTAAATACAGCCTTGGTTGTTTGCTACTCTATTGAGGAGGAAGAAAAATATAAACTTCTTCACTAGCCTCGTCTCCCCAAAAAAGATTAATGATTGGAAATATTGTGGAAATAATATTAGAATATTAAGATTTAGTAAGTGTTTCTGATAGGTACCTATTGCAGAAACAAACCAAAAATTTCCAAAGAATAGTGGTCAACAAATCATACTTTATTACACATGAGTAAGTCGGCTTTTATTTTACAATTTGTATACCGACTACTGGGTCGTATGGTCTGAATTTGATCCCAGAGCCAAAAAATTTTTTCCTCTTCCAGATTTGCCGGTTTGCCGTGACAGTTGTTAGAGATATAAAATTATTCGACATACTGAATCCCCTGTAGTGACAATAGAATTGTCCTGTATTACATTTCAGCGTATTTGTGCCGCTATTGTTGAATATGTTCTAGAATCTAACGGTTTTCTGGACATGTATTCTTAGTGATAGAGGCAGTTTTAGTCGTTGGTCTGAAGCTTACTCATTAAAAAACATTTTTGCTGCTATAGTTAATAAATCTTTTGTCATACAAAACAAAGTTACAACAATGGCAGATATATGTATTGTTAAACGTCGGAAGCCTCCGTAGCTCGCCGAAGAGGTCGGGGTTCCTGATGGACCAGCAGTCAAATATTAACCTGCCTTAAAAGTAGAAAACAGTCAAAAGAAAACACAAAGCTACGAATATTGCCCAAATTTATTTGTAAGGCGTCAAGACCTCCAACCACATCAACCAAACAAAATTCTAGGTTAACCAAGTTAAATACTAAAGTAATCAAAAATTATTAAGTGTAAGTCAATGACAAGTAAATAATCACCACACAGTAGATATTAACATTAACAATAATGATTATAAAATTAATGGCAATAATAATAATAGATGATATAAAATCAAAGATTGATCGTGCCTTAAATAATACAACTTGTATTTATAGTTCGGTCGCAGATAGAAGGAAATTCCACCACCTAATCACATGCTAAAAAAAAAAACAAAAAAGGTATCCCAAAAGAGTCCCTAATTAATTACCCGGTAGGAGGTTAAAGATCTAATGCTTGCAAACGCTTTCAATGCACCGTCAACCAACCACGTTATATAAACACGCAATAAATTACCAAAAGCAAAACACTACAATTTAGTTTCGTCGATCTGCGATTTGTTACGTGCAAATATGGGTTTAGTAACCCTTCAGTATTACGTAACATAGAATAATACAAGATGCCTGTAACGGTTAGCTCTATTTTAGATCTCAGAAAAGGTTGGGGTCCAAGAGAGACCTTATCGGCGATAAGCGGGAGAGATCGAATTGTTCTTGACCAATAAAGATGACTAGCTGGTGCCAAGACTAACCAACAGATCCGATCGTCGGGATGCTTAAATGCGAGAGTTATATCGAAAAGATAATTTCTGAAGATGTGAATGGGGTTCTCTTGCAACAGCTGACTACTTACACAAAGCTTACTTCTGACTTTATTTACCTGCAATGCGCGCAGTCGGAGTCCTGTGGTAGTCCTCTCCAAGAGTCGTATGTTTCTTGTAACAGATTCTACTACGTATCTCTCCACAAGTAAACAACAGGTTAAGGTATAACGTAACACATAATATTCTGTAGCCACATTCACAAGTACATATTAACGAAACATAGTTAAAAACTAAAGCAAATAATACAGGTAACAATAAATTCTGGTCACAAACATAAATACAAGCATGAAAATAAAACACAAGAAGCACAATAAATTTCTATATACAGGTAACCTTAATTTTAGACCCAGAAGATCATCAGATTAACTAATTCAATAATAAATCCTTTTATCAAGAGGTTTATCTTATTCATAAATATGAATTTAACACAATAACAAAGGTATTCCAAAGGTGACAAATGCAACATTAACATTCGCTATTTTTGACATGTCCCAGTCGAAAACAAATAATAAGAAAACTTTCAGACACAAGAAATGCTTCGGTACTGAGCGTCAGTTCGTTAAGTGAACAGCTGATTTACCAATAAATAAACGGAGGCTAACTTACTCTCCAACTTTGTTAAATTCAGAAAATAACCACAAAATCTTTCGTAATTTAGAATATATCAATACAGTTTACTTATATAAACCTTTAAATAAATGTAAAACTAATTTGCTTTCTAGCAACTTAAACTTTAGAAGATAGAAATATAATTTTTTGTCTTTTAAGATATTAATGCAGCTCACTTAATCAATCTTTAGTGCAAAGTGCGCAAAATGGTCTATTTGTGAACTTTTATAGGCAGTTAACCTATAGACTAAATAAACATTTACAAGATGAGATTAACTTACAGTTAAATTTGTTGTCAACCAAGGCGTGATGTAAAGGGTTTTCCAGTAAGAGGTGTTATTTTGAATAGCCCGTTATTTCGGTAGATGTCACTTT
>VTPC01079344.1:0-11542 GCA_011009095.1 Ignelater luminosus | reverse complement strand
CAGTCACACAGTCTCGGGGAAGTCAAATTTAAACTAGCGAATCTACAAGTATAATTTTCCATTGTCGCATAAAGAGTATTAATATCTTAATCTGTTAGGGTGTATATCCGACTTTTTAACCCCACTTCCGTAAGTACGAACTGCGTAACAAAAAACGCATAGGTTAGGCAGTACGATAAGAGCTGCGTACTCGAACCAACGATTAACGTAAAATAAGTGGTTGTTCCTCGAAATTAAAGTTTTCTCAATTATTGGATCTAGCTGCCTTTCGTCGGAAAACAGAGGTCTGCACATACCTTCTGGAAGAAAGAATTCCTGTATGAGTAAGAAAGAAAACCTGCTATGTTTTATTATATGAATTTTAATGTTTAAAGACTAGGAGAACGTCGAACTTTGTGAAATATTTTTTACGAAAACTTTGCTTAGACAGGATCAGTTTCGTATTGTTTTATTAAATCATAATTTTTTCTCAAGTAACTTTTTAACTAATTTGTAACAGGAACGTTCCCAGGTAATTTTAGCTGGTGTTTGATAAATTGTTGCAACAAAATTACTAACTTGGCAATCATTTCTTTGTTCTTAAATGTAAAGTTCAGTTGCCAATATTTAACAATTTATGGTCAAGTTTACCTTAGTCGGGTTAATTAATATTTGGATTTTGATCTTTTGTGTTCTATTTTAAAATTTTAACGTAACAGAATCATTTCGCTTTGTTTATTGTAATAATTTGTTTTTCTTATAGTTTGTTTCTGTTTTCTTTTATTATTTTATCGACTCTATTCTCCAAACAGAAATTAATTTTTGCCTCTTATTGATATTCTTTTGTAGCGTTATTTTGTTATTGTTTTTGTATTTTTGTTTGTGTGTGTTTGATTCATTTTTTTTATTATCATTATTGTTTTAATAAATGTAAGTAAGGTCGGCTTCTTGTATTTTTGTTTTTGTAAGTGGATCTCTGGTCCGGGCGAAGTAGCTTAATTTCATTATTTTGTTCTTTTGGCTATCAAAAAGCACGTAGTGTATATTCCAAATTTCAATTATAGACTAGATGTCTTTGCTCAACAGAGAAGTAAAGATTAAATTGACGTTTCTCTCTTGTATCGTTTTAAAAGAAGGAAGTCTTCAGAGGACTTTCTTAGCAAAATTAAGTAAGATAAATCAAGTACTTATACACTGTTTATTTTGTGTATTAAGTCTCATTGGTGAAACGTCAGAGCGAGTTTTAATAGAGCTTCCACGAGGTAAGTTACACACAGGGTGAGGTTTCGTAAGAGGCCTATATACAGGGTGTCGGATTCACGAGTAGTCGCGTGACCGACCAGTTTAATAAGAGTTTTGGAAAACGGCGAGCTGCTCTTTGTGAGAGATTAGCCAAGTTTATTTGAGAATCCACCCCATCTGCGACATGAGCTACGGGATTTAACATTTACCATTGGTCTGGACGGGACTTGTGCATACCTTTGAGCACTGGCCCGTTACAAAGAGTACCAAAACAATTGATAGAAACTATGCAATCGATATACAAAAGAACAAGTAATATAATCAGAATTCATAAATATTGTACAAACACATTTGTAATAGGGAAGGGGGTTAGATAAGGCAGTATTCTAGGTCCACTTTTATTTATTATAACCATGGATGAAATAACTAAAGCTGTACAATCTGAGACCAAATGGGTAGTGATAGGATACAGAAATTTACAACCAGTTATAGTTAAAGTACTAATGTACGCGGACGATCTCATTTTATGTGCAACAACCAAAGAAAATTTACAAGAGAATATAAAACACTGGAATAAAGAAATGGGATAATATAACATGAAAATAAATCTGAAGAAAACAAAGATGATGGTGCTAGGGGAGAAAAATGTCGATGCCAAATTAACAATTGGAAATGACATTATGAAACAAGTGGGGAATATAAAATATTTAGGTTCAATGTTTCAAAGTGATGGATATGGAGTTGAATAATAGAATTAGCAGCGCAAATAAAGTTTATTTTGCATTGTTAAAACTATTTATAGTTAAAAGAAAAGTCAGCAAAAAACCAAAATTAAAATATACAATACAGTATGGAGCAGAATCTAAAAATCTATCTGACCGATATAAATCCATGCTGAGAGCGTGTAAGATGGAGCTTTTAAAAAGGATACTAGAAGTAACAAAACGCGACAAGATAGGAAATAAAATAATTAGAGAACGGTTGAGACTGGAATAACTAAAACACAAAATTGAAAGAAAGCAACTAAATTGATGGGGCCACATGGTTAGGATGGTAGACACAAGAACAGCAAAGAAAGTGTGGAAGGGAAGAGGGTGTCCTAGAAAAGAGTGGGACAAACAAATAGCAAGAGTATTAGTTAAAGAATAATAGTGAGTGGAATACAGCCATGGTGCAAGCAAACAACAGGAAAGAAATGGAAAGCTTTTTGTAAGAGAACTCAAAATGCAACTCCAAACCTCGACACTGAAAGACAGAAGAGATCCAGATAAGTCAGTAAGTACTTATGTATTACTGTTCTTTTTAAATTGAGAAATAAAGAGCAAATTAGTTTTTAGATGCACATGTGGTTGAAATACGAGGGTGGTCTAAAAAGTTTCCGACCTCAACGTGAAGATGGCAGCACTAGTAAATAAAAGCTACTGAATTTCGTTGTTCATCTGTTGACAGTTACTCACTAAACTTTCAGCCATTCTGGACGCGCAGTTTTTATGTAACAGTCGTTTGAGTGAGTTTTTTTGTGAAAATGGACAAAATCGAGTATCGAGCTGTCATTAAATATTTGTTTTTGAAAGGCAATACGCCTTCGCAAATAAAAGTAAAGTTGGATTCTGTGTATGGGGACTCTGCACCATCATTTACCACAGTGAGATTTTGGGCTGCTGAATTTAAACGTGGCCGTAAGAGCTTGGGAGACGATGAACGTTCGGGACGTCCAAAAACTGCAACTACCGACAAAAACATCGCCAAAGTTCACCAAATGGTGCTAGACGACCGCCGAATTAAAGTGAGAGAGATAGCAGAGGTTATGAACATGTCAAAAGAACGTGTTTGTCACATATTAAATCAACATTTAGGCATGAAAAAGCTGTCCGCGCGTTGGGTGCCGCGTTTGCTCACGTTAGACCAAAAACGTGTTCGAATGAATATTTCCAACGCTCTTTTGACGCAGTTTAGGCGAAATAAATCCGAGTTTTGGCGCCGATTAATTACTGTAGATGAAATTTGGATACACCATTATACGCCCGAAACAAAAATACAGTCCAAACAGTGGACTGCAAAGGGGGAACTGTCTCCAAAAAAGGCAAAAACTGTTTTTTCGGCTGGGAAAGTGATGGCGACTGTTTTTTGGGATAGTCATGGAGTTATTTTAATCGATTATCTTCAAAAAGGAAAAAACCATTACAGGAGCATACTATGCATCATTACTTGACAAGCTGAAGGCAGAACGTGCGAAAAAACGGCCACATTTGCAGAAAAAGAAAATCCTGTTTCACCAAGACAACGCACCGTCTCACACCTCAGCGGTTGCCATGGCGAAAATCCACGAATTACGGTTTGAACTGCTTGACCATCCGCCTTACTCACCAGATCTAGCCCCAAGCGACTTCTGTTTGTTCCCTCATCTAAAAATTGCGCTCGGAGGACAAAGATTTTTGTCAAATGAAGAGGCAATCACCTTCGTGAACAATTATTTTGCAGAGAAAAATGCCGAGTACTATTTGGACGGGTTACAGAGATGGGAGCATAGCTGGGAGAAGTGTGTAGAGTTACAAGGAGACTATGTTGAAAAATAAAAAAAAATTTTTAGAAAAAATATCTTTTCAGACCACCCTCGTAGAATAGAGAGTTGTAAGAGATCAGCTGAAAGTGCTTTCTACAAGACTAGAGTTTTCAGACTAATCGGAATTGGAAATTTTGACACTTCCAAGGAAAAGAACTAAGCAAATCTTAATTTGTTTATAACCTTTTTATTTTTAATTTGTAAAGTTAAATCATTCTTTTTAAATAAATCAAAAAGTGAACCACTGACGGACAGAAGATGGAAAAGTCAAAATTACAATGTGCAAACTTAAAACTTTTGGGCGTTCAACGTGTGTGGTGTGATAACTATTAAAATTTTAATTATATTTTTAATTTTGCAAGTGTTTTGGGCCACAATCACTGCAGTATATATTCAAAGTTTTTTTTTGAACGCCAGACTCTTCCATTACTATTTTGCCTTTTAAGATACAGGAACAATATTAACGTAACATTATTTAAACTATACGTAAATACGTATAAACACCGAGTGATTATTAAAAAAATACAATAGAAAATTAAATAGGAATTAAGGCAATGTAGTTTCCAACAATGAACGATAAATGTAAATAATGAAAAGAAATAATTTGAAGATGCACTGTCATCTTAGAAAAACTGAAAAGATGATTTTTAAGAATATAAAGTGAGGATTTTAAAATTAAAGTCACATACTAAAATTTATATAGTTCTTTGTCAATGTCCCATGTGATCGAAAAATTAATCCTATTACCGAAATATTTTTTACTTTAAGTCGTTCTTTATAAAATTTTATGGTTGCATTATAGATTGCTTGTTGTTCATGATTTACTACATCTGCTGGTTTTTATCAACCTTAAAACGTACTGTAGGGTCTACTATAAAATCAGTATCTCTTCCCTTAGCAATAGCAGTTACATCTATGCGGCCAGTACTGTTCGATTCTGAAATTCCTACTACTTCCTTATGGACTTCGAATTCTTTTTGAGACATAGCTTTAACTAGCAGTTGTTTTAATTCATTGTACCGCTTAATATCAAATAATTAACCATAGTTGCACCTACCTAATACAAGGGCAAGAGTTTCTGTTTGGTCACAGTGCTTGCAGTGGTTTATATTGGTAGTGCGACTCGGAAAAGGGTAATGCAAGCATACAAAAAGAGAAAGAAAGTTTGTTTTATTTTGCATTATGTATACAATATGTGTTGCCTAATTATTTCTGTATAATACAATAAAATAGACAGACTGTATTATAAAACCTCCCAGTATTCGCACTGTAGATATTGTGAGCTTATTGAACTAGGTTTTTAAGTTTTAAAAAACGTGTAGAATCAAAACAACTAAGGCATTTCCCAAAATCAACTTCAACGGCAACAAGTAAACTGAAGTTGGGCTGAGTGATTCTCTCATGCCTTTAAATGATGTTTGACGAAAAGGAAAGAACTGGTCTTCTCATCTCATTCAGCGAACAGAAGATAAATATTTAATAATCTCAATAAATTTTGATCCAGTTTGCTTTTAAATTCATTCTGATTAATATCTGACTTACTGACAAAAAGCTAGCAAAGTTTTTTAGTTGAAATATTTTTGATTGTAAAAATTATGTACTTTGCAAGAAAGTAAATAGTCTAACAGTTTAATAAATAATTTCAAGGATATGACAAAATACTAAACAGAAAATTACATAGTAAACATTAAACTACAAAATAAGCCAAAGTACATAATAGTTAAAATTAGAAAATTCAGAAATATTAATGATTAGTACGAAATTAAACTAAAGACATATCAGATCTAACTCTAAGCAAAATATGATTAAAAGAGTATTCTGTTCAGAGCTAAAATATGAATATAAAAACGTAGATGGAAAAAGTGAATAAAAGAAAGTAAAACTTTGTAGGAAAGTGTCGAGGAAAAAACTGAATTTAATATTTTAACCATAGAAAATCCACAACAAATATTCTGAAAAGTTGGATGAAGTATAAAACTTTACGTTTAGATTTTCAGTAACAAAATGCTTTCAAAATAATTTTTTTTAAATAAAACAAGCAATTATTACAATACGTACAGCGCGTACAACTTTTAATAATTTATCACCCCTACTTTTTAATACATATCGAATTTAATTTATCAAATTTGATATAGCACATAACGGTGGAAGAATTAATAAATTAAAATCGAGAGAAGTGAGTTTTCAGAAAGAAAATTTAAAAGCTTTGGTTGGTGTTTGTGGTGGTATATTTCAATTTTCTTCGACAATATAAATATTTTGGTGGCAGCGCCCGAAATCTATTCTCAAAAAAAATCTTATATCCCGACTTTATAATGCCTTTTCTTTAATAAATTCGTTTATAAATTCCTTTTTTCGAGGCGGAAGGGAGGGCAAATACTTTAATATATTCGGAATGTCGATACAAAGACATTTTTTGAAACTGATGTAGCTTGGGAATTTTAAGACTTCAGATATTTACGGGGAAAACTTTTTATGTGGGGTGGCTGTTAAACCAAAGTTTTATACACGGCAAAGTTGTATATTAATATACCTTCGTGCAGGTGCCTGGTTTCATCGTTCGTTACTATAAAACGACGAGAATGTGTATAAAAAAAAGTCTGATAAAAATACCTATAGAATTGAAGTTGAGATGATCATACACATTGGCGAGATTTTAAACTCTACAATTCGACATGCAATATATGTACTACAATGTTTATTGTGGTGCATACAGTTGAGTGGGTTGTAGTTTATTCAATTTAATGTTGTTTCTAGCCTCGAGTAGAATGTTTACCTCCAAGCACAACACTGCTATTTTAAATTAATATACAGAGGAAGATTGAGGACACATTTCATATTTTTAAAGTAGGAAAAGGGAAGCGCAGAAATATTTTAGGTATAATGCAGGCACCAGCATGAAAAATAGTTTATGCTTTGCGGAACTTAATGCTATCCGTGCTAGTAAAACTAAAAGGAAAAATTTCTAAAATAAATAGACGCTTCAAAAAGATTTAAATTGAAATCATTATTTTCCATGTTACCTTTTAAAGCAGAGCTTTAGAAGAAATATTTGAAGATTATAATGGTTATTTTCAAAAAATATTGCATCCGTTATTTAAACGAGAGTATAAGCACTAAACTTTACTTGGATGTATCTTTAAATGACATCACTTTTAAAATATCAGATTTCGGCTATTGATAAAATAAGTATTTATTGTTTGGAGATTTAATGACTTTTTCTTGACGTAATGCTATAATTTAAATGAAAGTAATTCTATGATTGAATTCGTCTTCATTTTTAATTAACAGTCATCAGTGCAGTATATATTGTGTGTAAGAATTATTATTTTTATTATTATTTAAGAATTTATTTTACAAATAAAGACGTAAGTAAATTCAATTGTATTTCGTTATTCGAAACTGATTAAATTCATGAAATCATGCGCTGTAATACTAAAAATCTTTTGAAATTCATAAACTTATCTATTTTCAAGGCTAAAGTGTTTTTGTCGGTTTCTATTTTAAAATGTGTTTTACAGTAGGGAGATATTCTGTCGAAGCTACTCGTAATTAGGTTAATTGATACTAGTTATCCGTGTCATGTTTGATTGCAGCAATTTCAATAAATTTTTCAGACTATCACATTACTATGTTTTAAAATTTACGATAGAAATAAAATTGATGGCTAAAATGCCTCTTTTAACAATTGCAGAATTAAAGTTGATAGACAAGATTTTGTTTGTTTAATGTTAGTTTATTATAAGTAGATGTTTAGAAAAACTTGACAGACAAGTTTACCGTGCAACTAATAAAACTGTAACAAAAATTTACGTTATGCAAATGTTCCATTGATCTGTGAACGTAAGACAGCATAATTATTTGTGGAAATATCAAAATACTTGTATAGCTAAGAAAAGTTGCTCAGGATGATATTCTACATACAAAGTGGGTACTCCAAAAAGTTTGATATCAAGTCTTTGCTATTTTTTACATTCCTTCGTCCTTGATTATTACTGATGGCAGTAATATAGAACTAGAGCTGCTTTGGTGTTATTCAACTGATTGTTGTGAAGTTCTCTGAAATCTTCTCCGCTATGGGTCATGGCTTTGGTACTAATAAAAGCGATATTTTGGTGTATACAAAAGCTAATTTTAAACTTTGCTTCTAAACAAAATCTATACAATGCTAGTTTTACAATGTTTTATTTACATTTTGAAACTAGGGCGTGGCACCTGTAGGTAATACTAGGCATAAGTTGAACAAACACAGAATCAATTCTTTCAAAAAATATCCTTGTACAAAAGTAAGATAATTTAAAGTTTAGAAATTTACAAAACGTGCACATACTTCGGGTCCTCTTCTTTAACTACATAGTGCTTGCTTATGATCAGGAGCATTGCCACTGAGACGAATTTCTGGTAGTACTCTTTTTGCTACAGGTACTCCACCTGATGGACGTTTTTGGTCTGACATTCCATATTTGCTGAGATATACTTGGACAACGACGTTTCAATGAAACTGACAGTACATAAAGTTGTTGTTATGTAGCTTTGATAATAACCAAGCTTTATGGCAAGCACCATCTAAACCAAATGCAAAAAGAGAGAACCATCATTTCTTCTCACGACGTTCCCCTCTCATAGAATCCAAACTTTTGTCGAAACGGTCAATACCACCCATACAGCGATTGTACATCTGAATGACCGATAGGGAGTTTACTTGGATTTTTATTCTTTTGCCGTTTACAGAAACCACCCTGTCAACTTTTGTATGGCTATCATGTTATGATAATTTGTGCCAAATGTAACAATGTTATTATTAGCAGATTGATATCAGTTTTGAATCCTTTTTTAGCAAGTTAGGTTCTGTAACAGACATTTGGCTAAGCGAATATCCCTATTCCTGTGGCTCCATTACCGTTTTCATCCACTATGTTCACAAGGGTCAGGTTGGTAAAAAACTCATCGAAATGGAAATTGTATGATGCTAGCTCTACGGGTAAATGTGATTTTATCAACAAAATTACAGCATTGACAGGTCTATATTCCTCTTGGTGAGGTTACTGTGTTGATTTGGCTCCTTGATAAAGTTTACATGAAATTTGATACCCATTTCTGGTGGCTGCGGACCATATCTTGTAACCAAATATATTGGCTTTTCCTGAAATTGTTTTTTAGTACTATGGCGATCGTAATGCGGAACCATAGTTTTGTCAATGTAGATGTGAGTGGAACAAAACAACCAACAATCACGTGTGCTAACCGTCAAAATCAAATAAAACTGTAAAGTCAAGACCGCCCCCAAGTGTATAAAATACAACTAAGCATATTACAGGTTTTCGCTCAGATTTACAAGTTTCTAAATTTGGTGGACCTGGAGGTGACACTGGGTATTGACACGTTAAAACTGAAAATATTCAAATAATGATTTTATTAAATAAGACGATCGAAAAATACAAATTCTATTTTCAGGGCTTCCAGCAAACCTTCTCTTTTACCTTAAAGTGAATGAAATGAATAAAGTTTTTTGTAAAGTGAATCTCAACTGTACAACCCTGAAAATAACCAGTGAAAATGCAGGCATGATCATGACGAAATTTTAAAATTTCGTTGAAGATATAATTTACTATTAAACTGCAATAGAATATTTATAAGACACTTAATGCCAATATCTCTAGGAATCATATTCTTGAAGTAAGGCCTTAGACAGCTACCATATTGGGTTCATAGCCATTATTGGCTGTCTATTGGACGTCCACCTATGGACTAATTTCGGGCAGGTCGAATGCGATATGTTCACTGAACGTTCAGGATGCCATATGCAATATGTTCAGTGGACATTCATCTTCTATGGACTAATTTCAGGGAAGGAGTTGTACACCGTATATCTGTACAAAATTTCAGGGTGTCATGTGCTATACGAGTATGTCCGGTGGAAATTCATCTGTGGACTAATTTCGGGATGTGTTGTGTAACGAAGCTACTAGAAAATCCGAAAGACACTGTATATAATAGACAATTTAGTTTCATTTTTATTTTCATATCATGCAGGCACGCCGGCTGGTCCGATAAGCACGTGCATTTATAACTGTTATGTAAAATGTACATTTAATTTTTCGTTATTAAAATATAATTTTCCTAGTTGTCCGGGACAATCCCTCCCCGGTTATTATATATTTTTTGATATCATTTGTTGCAAAGTTTAATTAGGGAGAATTGCATTCCGTTTCATCACACTTTATAAAATGCATTTCTCGCTACCGGCCGATATTATAAAGGCAAATTATGCCCTTTTATTAATCCCGAATAAATATATTAATTAATTACGCCTCAATAGCGGGGCGTACCGCTAAACCATACTCCCACTCGCCGTTTTGCTCCCCTACTTCCAAATTGTAAAGTCCGAATTTGCTTGGAAGGGGGGCCGACCGGGTATATAAGTACATGTCCAACGCCGAAAAGGCAGAGTGCGTTTAGTTGCAGTTTTGAAAACAGCTCTCCTGCCTGCTCAAGAGTAAGTATTTTAGGAGTAGTAAGTACCCTAGTAACCGCCTAATATTTAGGTGCCATATCCTTCACGACCGCCGTCTTTCCTTTTTCCACCGCACCTAGCTTCCTCCGTGCTTCCGCTTGGAATTTGATTGTCGGCGTGAACGATTAATTCGGCCCGCCGCCGCCGGTCAATTCCAAGGGAAACCTCCTCGGCGTCGGCGTGAACGATCAATTCGGCCCGTAGCCGCTGAGCGGTTCTCTCCCTTCCGCTGTGTATTGACTATCGGCGCGAACGATCGATTCGGCCCGTCGCCGGTCAAGCCACCAGCAAGCACTCTCGGTGTCACCGTGAGCGGCCAATCCGACCCGGCGCCACTGGGTGGCCTGTAGCTGTCTTCGCTCCTTCCTCCCAAGACCTTAGAGGGCACCACTGACTTGCACCTCTCCCCGCTTGCTGCACTGCTTGGGTAGTATTGGTAGGCCTGTAGCACGTAGTTGCCCGCTTGTGCATTTAATACCTGCTTGCTTGTATATTGATGTTATTTAGATATCGTCTTAATAAATGTTGTTTGGGTTTATTGTGCCTTTCATTTATTAGTTCTGCAGACTTTTTATTTCAGCCGTCGACCCCTGGAGTCACCAGTCTCCATCGTAGCTGCCCGGTGAGCCCTTGCCCGACCGCCTCAAGAGCGAGATGGGGGACTAAACCCTCTCAACAAATCTGGCGCCCGAGTACCAACCGACCGAAAGTGCGTCACAGTTGGATGCCGTACGCCTACTGGATTTAAATTTATCAACTAATATTGGGGGTTGTATGCCAATGACGATTTGCCGGAAATTGTGTGATAGTTTGTAACATAATGAATTAAAAGGTTATTTTCCAAAATTTACATCGAATATAAAATACAGAAAGAGAGCAAAATTGCTGAAGTAAGATAATTTGCACATAATGGAATGTGACGAAACACGTTAAAGGCTAAACTTCCGACTGTGCATGGAGACAAATCAAGTCTATAAGTTTGTTTGTTTGTCTGCTCTGAGATCTGTCGTATGACATCATCGGATTGGATTCGAGCAGTTGAGAGCATGCTTGATATCCGTGCCAAACAAACGGGTGAACACCTTGCTGCAAACGCCAATGTGTACGTCATTACGTACAAATTATTCTAACCTTTCATTATTATTTTGTTTGAATATTATTTTATTTGTCCTGTGTATTAATAAAAATTAACACAAAAAATTATCAGTCATGATATCATAAAATAATTTAGTACTCATTCAAAA
>VTPC01079340.1:0-10605 GCA_011009095.1 Ignelater luminosus | reverse complement strand
TGAATTTTTTTTACCCATCTCACAACCATAGAATAACTCATTACATTCTGTCCATACACCTCAGAGAGCTGTTGATGAATGTCCAATGGTTTCAAATTTTTCGCATTGAGAAACCGAATCACTGATCTAATCTCGCAATTGGCGGAATTTTCAATTACCTTCGCCATTATAAACAAGCACTGTGACACGATAACAGCAGATAACTAAGTCAAAATGGCATCAATCGCTTAGTAACGATACAAGGTCATTGCCGCGCATGCGCGGAACTGCGATCGCATCGCTGCAACGGCGGGAAATAGAAAATGAACTTACTTTCTGGATATAGTTATATATACAAATGCGCAGGTTAGGCTGTTCCATATTATATCTGCATCTCAAAGAAGCTACAGGTAACAAGTCTTTGTTTTCAAATTCCTTTGTTTATGAATTCTCCAAGATAAATGCATTGATGTTCATGTTGTGGCTTGGAAACTTCAGAATTTAGTCTTCGTACTACTGCCAATATTTTTGCAGTTCCTGCTATGGTTTTTCATTTGGAACTTTATGAAAGCATAATTATACAGCAATATACCTTGTCGTAGAAATTAGATGGAGACTACTAAAATATAAAAAATTTACTAGTACTACTTGTACTTGCATTTAAAAAAGTATTACCACAGTGCACTAGAGAGGCCTAAGGAGAAATACTGCCAAGAACGTACAGTACGTAGTTTTACACAATTTCTGTAAAAATTTGACATTTAAACATCAGGTGTATCTAAGAAAGCGTTGTTTAACGATCATTCTCGTTAACCATTAACCACAAGTCACCGACATTGAAGATAGCATCTTTTTCTTCTTGTACTTATTCGGAAGTCGAAAAGCGTCATGCTCAATTCAATAAAAGTATGAAGAGACAATAACTAGTTTCATTAGTTAGGTTTTCAAATTATACTACATCATTTCTGCAAGAAACAAGACAACATACCTTTTCTGAGTTACATTAAAATAAGAGTTAATATAATTTCTAGTACAGTTTACTTCGGAATATGGTAAGATTTGAGTAATCTATACACCCAAACTTTTATTTCAATTAGTTCATAAATAATAAAAAGAGTAAAAGGATTGGATGATCCTGGTCTCAGATTAACCTGATATGTAATACTAATATTAAGAATTCAGTTTGAAGTTAGTTCAGGCAGCAACAGTTTCACAAAAATGTCGTTGTTGGGTTTCATCAAATTTGTACAGTTGGAGACCTTCATGCCTGATGCATGTTAAAGTTGTAAAACTAAGATGCCTACAAAGAAAAGGTATTGGATAAATTAATTTTTTGGAAAGTTTACTTTTTTAAAAATAACTAAAAGTTTTCGTTCTTAATAAATTTCATAACCACCTGAAGTCTGATGCACTGGAAATTAGGAACTTACATTGGGAGCTACTTTTTTTCTGGCTTTAGCTATACTTAGATCTAACGCTTAGTACCTAGTTCGCTACAAATTCAAAACTTGTGGGCACCTGGTTTTGTTTAATTTTGATGATAAAATGCACTATGGTGCACTCAGTATTTAAAAGGTGTAAATTTGCGCCTTGAACAAATTAATTTCTTCCTTTGAAAACTTCTTCAGCTATGGTCACTGTTGCTGCCACAGCTTTATTTACAATATTCTCTTCCATCTAATTTGTGTACTAACGTCTCACATAAAGCTTACAGGGGCAAAACTCACTCTTTGATAATTTGACGTTTGCAAAATATTTGCAAGACAACAACGGGACAACAACGCGCTTTTTATGTAAAATTATTTTACGAGAGTAACCATTCTTCCATCCAAGTTCATCGTCTTTACCGTGCGCATTTTAATTTACATGGCATTGATCAACCTCCTTCATGTGCTTTAATCAGATATTGGGTAAGATTCCGGAACTCGACTACAATTTTCCGAGCACATGTTACAGAACTTCAGTAATGTCAATAGCATCCTGTTCAGTAGCGAGGCTCATCTTCATGTAACGGAACTGTAAATAAGCAGAATTGTCGATATTGAGGTGATACAAACCCGACCGAAAAACATCAGCAATCCTTACAGAGTCCCAAAGTTACAATATGGGTAGCAATGTCCGCATCTGGAATAATTGGTCCCTACTTTTTTGAAGATGAGAATCACCACACAATCACCGTTACCGCCGTGCGTTATAGGGAAATGCTAGAAAACTTTCTTGAACTAGAATTGGAAAATTTTGATGAGTTTAACTGAAACATGTGGTTTCAACAAGAAGGGCGACAGCTCACACTTCCAATCTTTTAATGAAAGTCATTCGAAGGATGTTTCCCGAAAAAGTCATATCGAAGACTGAAAACGTCGGGTAGCCCCCTAAAAGCCCCGATTTAACTCCTATGGATTTCTTCCTATCGGGTTATCTTAAATTAAAGGTTTATGACCCACTGCCTGCTAATTTGAATCAATTGAAGCAAAGAATTCGCGATGAAATTCAAGCAATTCCTGAACAGCTCTGTCGTCGCATGTTAACACATGTCAGGAGTTGTTTGGAAGAGACGATGCAGAGGGAAGACCAGCATCTTGACGACTTTCATAGTTTGTAGTTTATTTTGAAATAAAAAATTAATGAAATATCTAAAACTCACCTAGTTATGATTTTTTTAAATTGCAAAAACCTTTTTGAGCACCCTGTATTATTTTTACTTTCTAGAAATTATATTCTTAATTAAGTAGATTAACGAAATAATTCTAACACGTAAAGAATAACGTTCTTTCGTGGTAAATTCTAAACATAAATCTATAAAAGAAATGTTCCTCTGAGGGTTAGTTTTCTCGTACGGAACTCTTCAAGATAGAACTTTTAACATAAAATTTCAAAAGATTAAGATAGAACGAATATTTAGTATACCTCTACGAAAATTGCTTGAAATTAGAATTTACCAGTAAAATGTTAATTTAACCAGCATAATCATTTCTAAAAATGTTAAAGGCAAGAATTATGTTAAATAGTACATACTATGACAACCATGCCAATTTATGGCATCGTGATAAATTCACAATTCTTGGTTTGTTAAATTCTGTTGGTCCAATTTGAATTACATTGTGAACTTTGGAATTTCTTAGGTTGTATTAACGCTTAGTCCTTGTGTATCATTTTATTATTGTTCACATTTTTAATTTCCTCAATGCACTATACAACAAACGAATGGATTCTGGGCGAATGGAGTAAAATTGCAACAAAGCTGTTATAAGATACGGTAAAGGTCTTTCCACAGACGTTCAAATGAGAGAACTGATATTAAATGCACCATCATATATTTAGCAACTATGACAAAATTTCTCAATTCCTGTGCCTTCGTGGTAAACAGGGTCGTGCATGGTGAGTGTAATGTCAGTAGCTTTATTTATTCTCCGCTGAGCAATGCCTATTACTGACGTCATTTGCACGTACTTGCACCGGTCTTCGCACCATGCGCCACATTATTTACCACACGAAAGTGCTTTCAGAAGTACTTCCATAGCCGGGAGCAAATATGGCAGCTCGCCTTGATCTAAAGTGTCTTCTACGTCTGAAATGGCATGACGTAATTCGTAATTTTCAACTAATAATCTGTTGGGTATTTAGTGTCTACGAGTGTTTAGAGTAGATTTTCAACGTTTTTCCCAGAATTCAGATACAGAGTGTCCGAATATTACACCGGAAACTCTTGACTGTAGGTTTGACGGATTAAATAAAGACGATTTATGGGAAAAAGGTAAGTAAAAAGTTTTTAGTTTTCGAGCTTCAAGGTGGATGGAAAAATGGTTATTTCTTTACTGTGTCTAAATGAATCATCGAATCTTCTTCAAACTTGGTATGCTATTGGGTGCCATTAGGGCGGTCCTTATGCTAAAATATCATCGAAATTTACAAATCGTATCACAAGTTTTCATGAATCTGCTACTTTTGAATAGCTCAGAACTTTTTTATGGCCAACATTTTACAAATTTGATGCGAACACATAAAAGCAACTTAATATCCTTGATCTAGTAGTTTCATACCAAATGCTGAACATCAGTCTATTTGTTTATTGCTTTATTTGCTAAAAACCTTCACACTGTTGCCAAAGCTAATATTTTCTCTTTCTGTCGGATGAAGAATTGGAGGGCTTTAGGAAGTCCATCTTTACAGTTTTGGGGTCTGCATTAAGGCTAAGACAGGGCTCCCTAAAGCTTTATATGCACTTTAGGGACACCCTGTATGTAACTTCGAATCACTGAAAATTTTCTATTTATGGCTTTTTGCTATAGACAAAATAAACAAAATTAAACCCAGACCACCAAAGACATAAAAAAGTTATAATTCTTCATAAGAACGGCTTTTACTCATTTTTATACTAATACTTGTTCAAAGTGACGATTTTTACCTCTCATAAGTTTTCAACCGATAAGACATAAACTATTTGTTTGTAAGCAGAGAGGAATGTTGGTATGGTGTTAAGAAACGGAACTTTAATAGTTAAGAGAAATAAATAATTAATTTTAGCAAAAAGAAAGGCATTTTCTACTTTCCTAATTAAAACAGAGCAGAAAAACTCCGTAGAAAATATCTAAATATTTTATTAAAAACTTCCTTTGAAAACTACTGTAAAAGCAATAGCAATGTATGGGTAAGATATAATATATCTTTAGCGGCTCATAATACATTAATTGGGAAGACAAAAAGTTAATATTGAACAAGCCATTCGACATTTTCTATGCATTTCCTGCTTGAAAGTGATTCTAAGAATTTTATATAAACTGACACAAATAATAAAAACGTGACATTATGACTTTCATACAAATATGTAGTCTTAAACCATATGAATGTAATTTAGGTTTACATAAATCTCAAAGCAAAACTTTCAAACGCATCGTTGGTTTTAGATATTTCTTAGTAAAACACCACAAGAAGTTCGAATGTCGGTGGTGTGGTTACAAGAACGTCAAGAACCACTGGTTGAAATATTAATGTAGTGAAACAAAGTATTATAAGCCCTGTAATATATTTTGTGCAGCTCATTATAGCACACTATTGGTATAAGTAACCAGACAGATATATCAACTATATAGATTATACTCTAAGGCCTTTAATTGCGGATTCTTACAGTATAATTTAAGAAGTATTTCCAATTAAAAATATATTCAGAAGCACAGACGGTTGGCTAACCAATAGGCTAGAAAAACGATAAAACGTTAAAAAGCACCATATGGTGGAATATTGCAGAATTCTATTTCCGAACTTAAAGTACCTAATTAAGGAAATTGCCAGCACAGTGAAATAATTGTACACAGCAATTATATTAAAGCGAACTTCTATAAGGTTAAGTAAATAAAAATAAACGAAACTGAAACGATAGTAAACCGCTCTATGATATTTTGTTTAAAGTTATAGAATGAATAAAAAATTAAATTGAGCACACATAAAATACGAGTTTATCAGAATCGAGTGAACTCGACCGTTATAAAAAGTTGAAATTGGTTTTTCCGGTTTCCACCAAGTTAGTTTATTAATTATAAAATGCGCTATATTCGATGTAATTCTCGGAGCTTTTATTCCAATTAACTTTTAGAAGTGAAATTAGTTTTGCATTTAAAATCTTAATAATCAACCAGTTAAAACATCAGTTGAAAACTTTAAGGGAGAGCAAGACGATTATTTTATTATGAATAATAATAATAAACAAGCAAGCAGCGATGTGATCAATCCGACAAGCTTCAACACACAAAAGTGATGGTCTTTCTATAAACTTACTTAACATATTCCACCTCTTTCGTGTTGCAAGTTAGAAGAAGCGCCGCATCATCGTGGGAGCGCCACAAGTCGGCTGCTTTTTCGGAAACTGCAACGTCTCAAGCCGGTCTAGACGTTTTATATTACTTGCATATATCATTGAAATTCTGCTTACATCAGACCTTTATACTTAATGAACTTTTCAACTTTCAAAATCTCCTGCAGCTTTAAGAAGGAAATTCATTTATTAATTAATTTTTCGCCTATTCAGCAGTCTCTCTATTTCAGGATCTTGATTTTGAACTTTTTCTAATTTTTGTTCATAACTAAATTTAGAAATAAACGTTCACAGATTTTTCACTTTAACTGAAACTCTTACGTTTCCAGCTAAGATCAAATATTTTGGACTCTAGCACGAGTTAGACGGAAAGGTTCTTTTAAAATATCGAAATAATATCATTCTAGATTTTTGAAGTTCAGCAGATTTGTTAGCAATAACCGGTGTACTTTATCTGATAACTTCTTTCTAGTTAATTTATCCTAACACTCTTATAGCCTTGAGCACTTCTATATCACCTAAAGATAAAGAATCTCGGAATAAAATGAATATTTTTGCTAGAATCGACTTAAATGCTAACATCAGATAATTCTTGGAAAGTTCGGTATAGAAATAGAAGACAAAACTGAGAACAACCACTTTAAGAAACCGAAAGAAATTAACTTTAAGAAATAAAATTTTTAGGACTTCATGGTTGTAATTGTACTATCTGTAACTTCCTTCAAACATCTATTGAGCATTGACATTTTAACATGACTGACCTGAATTATACAGTATGTGAAAATTGAAATTCTGCGTAATACAGTACACATCTCGAAGGAGCTTCAATTATACAACGAAGGTGACCATATAAAAATCAGAATCTTCACACTTGAAGCAACCTATACCAATGTATCATTCAAGATGGTACCAACAGGCACTTTAACCTAGCTCATAAAAGTTTCAAAGCAGCACGAATAAAAGCAGATGTTAGACTGCGATCGTTCAGGCAACACTATCATTCAATAGTTGTAGCAAAGATTTAAATAAACCTTCACAACAATACGGTAAAGCTGGAGAGGAAACAAGTAGTATCCGTTATGTCGAATAACATATGTACTAAGAGTCCCAGTGTTGTTTCTCTACAAGAATTATTGTTGAAGCATTTCATAAAGTTTCGATACGTCTGTAGTTTCAGGCAAAGAAGCTAAATGACATTTAAGAAATTTCTTAAAGTTGTTACCACATCTAAGCAGTTTTAGGTCTTAACCTTCTGGAAATCAAAGTAAGGTATAAAAATTTGGTAATGGCGTCTGTTTGTCATGTCGAAAAACTTATTAAAACTGTTATCTCAGATGCTTCATGCGTCACGATTTTAAGTATCCTTGCAAAAAATGCTTAAGACATCAATTTCAGGCTCGTGTCGAACTGTAGGAAACTTCTTGACAACTACTTTTAAGAATTTTAACAGCAAAGGAAGATTATTTCTGTTTTCTCTTTAAGAGTGTCGCGTTTGTTGCTAGCAAATTTCATTGTTGCTTACAAAATGCGGCCATACTTTTGTTTCTATTAGTTGTTACATAAACTATGGCATTGACATGATCACATAATCAAAACCACCGATGTTTCAGTAATGAGAAAAAACTGTTCTTTGTGGGTTTCAGAGTAGCTTGAAGTCAACGGAACTTTGATAAATTTAAACTGCTCAAGAGAATTACAAACAAGTGACGTGTAGACCTCTCAGAAGCGAAGGGTAGGGCAAAAAATATCAACGCATTTCGAATTGCAATAACTCTGTTGTCGTTTGTTTTGCAAAAACAACGAACCCTGTTGCAGCTTATCATTAAACATTTAAATAGATCAATGTCGTACCTCCAAAAATGTATTGACTGCAGTAATGATTATGTATCTGACACTACTGAAATACTCCTATTTCTGTTTAATAATAATTTAGATAACCTTGTAATGTGTTTAGTCATAAAAAAGAAAACATCATTGCTATTCAAAATGTGTTTATATCCTTATGCTCCACTCTACCAGGGCAAATATTTCCTAGATTTTCATCGTATTGCAGTACTCTTGACCAAACATCACCTTTAATGTACTGCAATGGATATTTTTTGCAAACTACATGAATATTATGACTTGAAAGTTTATGTGTCCTTGATTACACGTCGTCGTCTATGGTATAAAAGATTACATAGTTACCGTACCAAACTGAAACCTTTCACGTCGGAAAAAATTGGATTTGCAAAGGAACATGTCGTTTGGACTGCTCAACGTCCGAATACTGGTTTACTTTTTGATGACAGTAAACCTTTGTTACCTGGAAGTGATGGGGTACGCTACGTCCGTTGTCGCAAAGGTAGTCTGTTAAATCTTAATTATCAGCCGCCTACTGTAAGGCATGGAGAAAGAAACATGATTGTATGAGGTTGGCTTTTGATCAAAGGGATTAGTCGACTCTACAAAATGAAAAAACAATAATGCTACATTTGCTTGTGCCAAAACAAGATGGAAATCTCTATTCCACCAAGACGATGCCAAAATATCTCAAAGCAGTGTAAAAGTGGTTTGATGATCACAGGCTACTTTTCAAGTGATCTAGATCTCAATTCAATTGAGCACCTATGCAAACAACTGGAGCGTTGCGTGGCGTCATTTGAAACATATAGAGGCTAGAAATGTTTAAGATAAGTTCAGTAATTGGATTTCCTTAAAAGTTTGGGCATATTGAATAATTAACATTGGACATAAAGCTATTTACAAAAGGCTTGTATCAAACGACACACTTAAGGTTTATAGTCTGCTATCTCTGCCAATACCACGGTTTTGCAGTTTGTAGTTGGTAGAGAAGTGAGCAATTTGAGGCAACATAATTTAGATTTTCAAGTTTTCATCTGTTGCTAAGATGAACCTACACCAGAAACGAGAATTTTTCAATTTACAAAACTTCCATTTTTAAAATCTCTAAAAGGGTTTCATTTTGGCGTTGTAGAGTTGTTAGCTTTTTAAACAGGAACAGTAACAATACTAAATAACAACGATAATTTACAGTTTTGAAACTATAACGAACAAAGCAGTTACAATTTTCTCATGCACGGAGAATTCAGAACGTCATAAAGGATGTTTATAATTTTTGACACAACCGTCTCTAACTACATGCGCCACATTTGTACTAAATTTAAATCATAGTAAACTTTTAAAACTTTCTTGAGTATTCTACATGCTCTACGCCGCAGGGACGGATGGGACGGCCAGACATTCGGACAAATGCCCAAAGGGCCGGTGCATAATTCTAATTTATGGTCCTACATGAGAAATACCTGCAGCTAAATTTTTTGTCGGTGCATTTGTATCGGACCGTAATAAACTTTTACAACATTATTCATGGGGTGCAAATTGCAATATGCAAGTATATTATAATGGATTTTCTTCAAAAATGAAGAAAGAAAATTTCCAACCACATTCATATATGGTGTCATAGCCATATTTTGAACCTTGTACTCTGTAATCTTATGAAGGCGCATATTAAAACAGCATCTCTTTTTACGTTGTTAGATTCTGTTGAGGTTTTCCTCAAAGATTCTCATCAGAGAATGGATGTTTGGACTTCAACTTCAAAAAATCTAAAACGTAAAAGGTTGCAAATCATTGGAAAACACGCTGATGGGCGAAAGAGGCAGCATTGAACAAAATTTTTGAGGAGTTTAATAACCCGGAATCGGCTTTGTACGTAGATGTTATCGATACTCTGCAAAAATTGAAGATAACGCAAAAATCAGTTCTGATACCCGAGTTGCTGCCAGAAATTACAAGGAAGTTATGTTGAAATATAAAACTGTAATAACATCTCAAATAATGTTTAAAATATCCACAATAACGGTTCCCCTATCAAGATACATGCAGACTAAAGGCCTGGAGATCTGCTTAGATATAATGCCATAATGCATACTGCTGTTCAGCAACTGCGCTCAATACAGCGTGATATGACTTGCATCCAAGATGCAACAAAAAAATTATACTGTGGGCTAATGGTGAACTAAATGTGGGAGAACACATTGATATAGAAATCGAAGATTTTCCTGAAGTTCATCGTAGGTTAGTAAAAAAATGTTTTGATGAAAGGTCTAAAGATACGTAATTACTGAACAAGAAAAAAATGTTGCAGTGGAATCCACAAGCAGACGATTTTCAAAATATATAGATTTGTGCAGGGACCCGTTCCAAAATATTTTAAAGTGATTAACAACAACGGACTCTCTGAAAATTGTATGGACTTCCTATTGGGACAATTGTTTAAATATAATACCAATGCCTGCGACTTTGAAAGGGGAACTTAGAAGCTTCGCTGAAAACTGGGAGAAGATATAACTAAACATTGAAGATTCGTACAAAACTGATTATAATCTCAATACTGATCTAAATTCTGACGACTATGACATAGAAATCGATGATATGACCAAAGACCAAGAAAAGCCAAGGCTTTGCAGAAGTTGCCAAAACTGCGCCATGTGTTGCTAAGTGACGATTTTAAAATAAAATCTGTTTCAAGAGGTATATTTTGCGTTGGCCACGGCTTATCAATACCTCCTGATCCTTTCTATATCCCAAGTTACTTGTGAAAGATCTTTCTCCATTTTAAACTATATAAAGAACAGGTTGCGTTGTCGGTTGTCAGATAACAGACTAGAATCATTTATGATTATAAAAATAAAGAAAAGCATTTTCAAAGATATTGATAACCAAGAGGTTATCAACAGTTTTTCAGAGACAAATGAGCTTTCTAAGAAAGCATTAATCTGTTGAAACTCAATGCAGAGGTATAAGTAATTACT
>VTPC01079334.1:0-11845 GCA_011009095.1 Ignelater luminosus | reverse complement strand
AGTTTTCTCTCGTCTGGAAAGCTGGCTGAGCTTGACAAGTTTACACTGAGAGGTAGACTACATCCTATAGCTTCTTTAGATTTTTAAATCAATTAGGGATAACAAACTTTTCCAATTGAATTATTGTTGCTAGCAAGACACAGGGTATTTTTCTTTTCATCGTTTAACTTTATCTTCGTCGTATATTGAAATCTGATAGCTGAGACTTGTTTCTTAGTGAAGATGGGACGAGAAGTTCGAATCCGAGCTAGCACTACGTGAGCATTTTAAGCGTTGCGTCAATGGTTGTATCGTAAACCCCTAACTGCCTAATTGTTTTTGTGGATGCGACAAGCATCATCACTATAAACATAAGAAGAGAGTATCCTGGTTTTGTTTCTAAAGTCGCGATGCTTGATCCCATTTAGCTTGTTCCGAAGACTAAGATTTTGTGTGTGCCACAACTGAAATTTTGCTGTTAAACTAAGAAAGAAAACTCGAGGCCGAGCTCCGACACTTTTGTTAAATTTTCTCGGATCTTCCTTTGCAAGCCAAGGGGATGACCGTTAAATTACTATTCTGATGGTGTACTGGTTGACCTCAACATGCTCGACGCTATAAAAAACATAACTATTGGCTGAAAACTAGTAATTATACCTGAAAGGACTTATCCAATTGTTTTTTATTGCTTAATATCATAAAGTTAAACACAAATCACGACGATACATTATGATGACTTCTGTGAATATGTTTAAATTGTTGCAGTGCTATAATTAATTAATATAGGTTTTTGTGTTTAGCAACTTTAGGAAGCGAGGGTTAAGTGGGGTTTTACTTTGTGCGTTTTATTGCAGATTTATCTCCAATCTGAATCATGGTAAGTTTTTTCTTATTTCACTTAATGTCGTTTCTTAAGATTGTTCTCTTGTTAGAAAAAAGAAAAAAACAGTTTTTACTGGCTAGAAATTAAAATTTAAATCAGCAGTATCCAGATAGATGGATCGGCAGAGGTAATGATGTTCCTGTAAATTGGCCACAATGTTCCCCTGATATGACACCGCTAAATTTTTTCTTATAGGGAGCTTTAAAAATGATGGTGTACTCTAGACCCGTAGACCCAAAACAAAAATTACGGAAGCGCATTTAAGATACAATAATTACTTTTAAAAAACAATGCTGTAATGATTCAAAAAGTCCGGTCTAATTTTCTACAACGCATTAATCTTTGTATCCATGTAAATGGTGGTCATTTTGAACATTTAGTGTAAGCGTTTTTATTTGCTGCATTAAATTTACGTATCATAGTAACATGGGTTTTATTTTATTAATTGTTTTGATCTCGATTAAACTTTACATTGCATGCCGGAAAGCAAACCAAAATTGCCTTATTATGCTTAAACTATTGCAGTTATCAAAATCAAGCGCCAGATAAAAAATATTTTTAAGATCTTCCAGGTCCGATAGCACCTTAAGGGAGCAGTTTTGGATAGACGTAAGTTTGGTTAAATCGTCCTACCTTGGTCTAAGGAATATGTGGTAGGGCATTGTCCAGACCTATTAGGAACACCCTGTATATCTAAAGCAAATCTTTTTACTGTTTTATTGAGCGTATAATTCCTTCTTATCTGCCCTCAAAGGCCATCCACTAAGTCTAACCGGCCTAGGATCTTTTGAGTTCTAGCTAACTAAAGTAAAGATCAAAATTTTGTAACGCAAGGTTACGCTGCTGCTCTACTACAGCCCTAATAATTTTATTAGAATATTTAATTGTGATAAAAGATTCAACTGAACTATTTCATTATATCTTTTTATACTGCTCCATTACATAATTATACATTTGGTGTTTGTGTTAAATGCGATTTACATTATTTTTACGTTTTATGTACTTGCATGCTAATTGTCATTTTTGCTTGGAGCTGTTTACATTCTCTATAGCCTAATTGTATGTATTATTATATATATTTACTTGTAATTGTCTTGTCTATTTCAATCTTGTCTTGGTTCCAATACAGTGTGTCCAAGATAAGGACGCACAGCATGAAGATCTTGGAAACGGTAAGAGATACAGCATCAGTTAAATGGAATGAAAGTTTGCTGTTTATAGGACCTTTTTGTTGGCGTTTGCAAAATCTAGATCTCTTGGATAGTTTCAGAGATATTTAAAAAAAAGTAGATTTTTCGATTTTCGTTATTATTTTTTTTCCCTTTATTTAAAGAGATATCGGAAAACTAAAATTACTTTTCCATCGCCACTATTTGTTTTCTATTAAAATTCGCTAACAAAATTCCTGTACAACGTTTCGGTTTCGAGTAACCATCATCAACCTTATTTTTTTAAATAGATGGAAAAAAATTAAAAATTGTTTTGAATAGCTCTTGTTGTCACGATTCTAATGATGTAAACATGATAGGGTTATTTTGGTTTTGATTTTTTTGTCTTGAACGCTGCTGTGATCAACTGTAATAATTGCTGTCCATCTTCAAGATTTTCATAATCCCAGAGGAAAGAAACTTAACGGTATTAGATCAGGTGATCGTGCAGGCCAGGATACTGCAGAATGCATTAATTTATAGCATAAAAAATCAAAATAACCCTATCATGTTTACATCATTAGAATCGTGACAACAAGAGCTATCCAAAACAATTTTCAATTGTTTTCCATCTATTTAAAAAAATGATGTTGATAATGGTTACTCGAAACCGAAACGTTGTACAGGAATTTCGTTAGCGTACTTTAATAGCGAACAAAAAGTGACAATGTAAAGTGGTTTTAGTTTTTCGATATCTCTTCAAATAAAGAAAAGAAAAAATAATAACGTAAATCGAGAAATCTACTCTTTTTTAAATATCTCTGAAACTATCCAAGATATATGGATTTTGCAAACGCCAACAAACAGATCCTATAAATAGCCAACTTTCATTCCATTTAACCGATCCTGTACCTCTTACCGTTTTTAAGATCCCCATGCTGTGTATCCTTATCTTGGACACAATTTAGGACAAAATTGGTTGGAAGAGTTACAAACAACCCATAAAAAAGATTTGCTGAAGCTTAAACAATCCTAATGAAGAGTTGGACCGGCATAATTTAACATTAAGATAAGAAGAACAAGGTCACAGATGACAAATTCTTTTCTTATGATACAAAGTAACTGTACATTACAGTTATTTACGTACAATCCCTCGCGTAAAGTGTAAGTTGAAACAAGTCGTAGCTATTAAATTGTGGCATTGATAGCAACATAAATGGCAACCCGTACACCAAGTGTAAATTGGCCCGTATAAACGCTGTGCAGGAGCCACTATTTGCCAAAATCTTCCGGAATTACGCAACTATTGTGACTTACGCATTCACTTATTTACGAAGTACAATGATCCACCTTAATTCCGGCAGCAGGTGTTTGGTCTTTCATGCGGCCATTCCTCTTTTAACGTAGAAATGAGCGTAGTTAACAAAAGAAAGAAACTGTAACTTAGTGAAAGGTTATCTGCATGACTTAAATTCATAACGGAACATTAGATGATAAAATGTAACTCAATGTTTTAGTTTGTTAAAACTAGGGAATAGATTTATTAGTAAGTTTGTGTTATAACTTGTTAAATAAAATATCAAATTATGCAGAGGACATTGCAAAGCTGTTCGTGGAACTTCTTACACGTCATCGCATTCACACGGCAGTTTTCCTTTATATTAGATTAGGTCAATTTTTAGCTTTTAATTTATCAGATTTGCATATATTTCTATTAGTAATATATGTAGAATATCAAGTAAAAATTAATAACAATAGTTCAGTAATACTTTGTATAGGAGCACCTGTATCGAGCCTAAAGCTTTATCTTTATGTACGCTTCTGTTCAAAATTAAAGCGTAAAGCAAACTACTGTAAATGATTTGGACAATATTTCGTTAATGGAAACTCGACTTTTATAGCTTACTATCAGGTAGCATTCAATTATACCCAATGACTTGACTTTGATAGACTTTGACAGCTATAGATAAATGTTCAAAATATTTTCTTCCAGCATTTGAACAGAAATTCAATTTACAACATGTAAATAAAGTTTTACAACTGATATTTCTTGTTTAATTTACGTAAAAGATGAAAAGTGTCAGTAAATGTATAGACCATTAGAAAGTCTTAAAGGTTACTCGTAGGTTTTTGAAGTAGAGTTACTTCTATTTGAAATTGGGTCGGGCTACCACGTCAAGCTTCTTCTTTAGTTAATCTTCTAATTTTTACTGTGAACCATCTATGGTGACATTTACCGTGCATTAATCCTCTTACGAAAGCTGAATTCAAAAACGGGTCAGGCTACCCACCGTTACGAGCGACCTGAAGTCCCGCATAGCCTTTCATTAACCTTTTTAAAGTCAACTAAATTGATCACAATTATAAATAGTCTGGCAACTTCACATTAAAGTACTCATCTTCTTCTGACACTTCTGGAGTAGAAACGAGCTTACTTTTGTTAAAAGAAATGGATTGTGCCACGGCCTACCATTTCAAGAGAACTAAATACGAACACGTTGAGCAACGCGTCGTCTGTGGTGGTCTAATTGACTGGGCTATGTCCTCTAACGGGTCATCAGTGGTAGGTCGACGTTGGACTTCGTCCTTCGATAACCTACTTATGAGAACTAAATACAAACACAGATCGGGCTGCGACATTGTAGGAACCACCTATGGTGGCCCAATGTCAGGACTCGGTTTTTATTAATCTTTTTAAAAGACTTACAGACAACTAGCGTTAGTCAAACTTCAAGTTTTGTCCTCCGTTAACCTTATAAGAGCTAAATAGATACACAACTCGAGCTGCGCACTTCTATAGACCACCTGTTGTGGCTTCTGGTCAGACTTCGACCTTCATTAATCTTCTTAAGAAAACCAAATAAATAGTCGGTCCACTGGCGGCCACCACCAAAACTATTTTGGACTGCAGCCTCTGTTAATCATTAAATTAAATTAAAAAGCTACATAGAACACGCGTAGGGTTTTTGATGTGCCATTTGCAGTAACCCAATGTTGAGTTTTGTTCTTTATTAATCTTTTTAAGATAGTTACATATTAAGAAGTATTGGGCAATGCTCTCTAACAGGATACCGAAGGTGGACTCAAATCGGGCTTTGTTTTCTGTTAGCCAAAATCTAAATATGAATATGGATCAAGCTATGTCTTACCACAGGCCATCTGCATCGGTTTAAGATTGGGCTTCGTCCTTCATTAATTTTTTTAATTGAGCTAAATAAAAACACAGGCCGAGTTAAACCTTTCTATCGGTCACCTGTGGTGTCACAAGGTCAGGCTCTGCCCTCCTCTAACCTTCTTAACAGAGCTAAACACAATAACGGGTAGCCTGAGGCCGGCTTTGGTCTTTCATTAACCTTGACAATAATCAAAGAAGAGTAAGATTAGAGTATCAATTAGCTTCAGTTTGATTTCTTTCTGTAAAACATATTTAGGGCCGTCTTAGACGAGCGGTTTTATTTCCGGGTTCCTTTTGTTTGGCCTAATCCCAATTCGTATAATGCCATTCTGTCTAGTACTACTTTGTCTAATAGCCTACTTTGTTTAATTACAGTTTGCCCAATGCAACAAACAAAAACAAATAGTTGCTGTTGCTGTTTTGTGGCCGAGGTTGCAATTAGCTTGGGCTCCGTCGCTTCAACTACTATGGTCACTTCGCCGCCCACTAGAATTTAGCCGAACCCGAGGTTTTCCAACCGCAGTAGATATTGTTAACGTGCAACTCATAGTAGTCACGCAGGACTCACTGCTTTACATCCCACCCGGAGGATGACATGCTTTTCCAGATTTTTTCCGCGTGAAAAATCTCAGGACTTTAGGAATCGAACCCGCAACCATTGGGTTGATAGTCAGATGCATAACTATCAAAGCCACGAAGGCTTTAAATCGACTAGTATATACGATACTTGCAGGGCCAAACAGATGGTGCAATCACCTGCAATTCACGTGATATTTCCCAAAAAGAAAAAGTTCTTTTAACAGTGATCAAGTTCTAATTGAACTGTAACTTCTATTACCTCCTAATGGTACTGATAGCAGTAGTCCCATATGCCTTTCTTACGGTGGAGGGACCTCTCACTCTGATGTAGTTCTTGCTCATTCCGCCATCTCTTCCACGCTCAGTCACTCTTAATTTCCAGAACCCAGTGGTTTTGGACACAAAATACTTTTAGTTAACCATTTAAACATAAGAAAGCTACCCGAAAAGTTACCAAAAGCTAAGTTGAAATGGAATTTTAAAAAAGCCGATTGGGAACTCTACGCTAAAACAGCTTAAGATCTTGTGACTTCAGACTTGATAAATAAGAACGTCGACACCAGTTATGCTCGGATCAAAGAAGAAATTCCTAGAGGGAAAGTTAAGTGATATGCTCCATACTGGACTGAAAAGCTCTCAAGCCTAAAACAAGAAAAAAATCAAGCAAGAAAATTAGTTAAGACGACTGGGAACAAAAGTGATAGGCAAGATCTTAAACAGAAAAGTGCACTACCCAGAGAAAGAATAATTCACTCTAAACGGGACTCATACAGATCTTTTCTAAGTGGAATCGATTTTCAAAAAGACGGGCTAAAAGCTCACCGTTTTGTTTCAGTGGTCTATGGTCCCAGGAAGAAAAATCTTTTTGCCGATGGTGCAAAACTGCTCACATCTGACACCAAAATAGCAAAGTTCTTCTGCGATCACTATGCAAAAATAAACAACTTCACCCCGAGAAAGGAGAATGGTTCCCCAGAAACCAAAATGATAGCAGACTGCTCATCGGAGGAGGAGATGACCTTGATGTAGTCTGATTTTGTCTACTTTAAGCTCAATCTGGCTCTAGAAAAAAACAAAAACAGGAAAAAAACTCGGGTCCAGGTGAAATACACCCTAAGTTTTTGAAGCATATTGAACTGAGGGCTCGGACTTCCGTTTTGGCCTTCATAAACCTTACTTGGATGTTGTACTATCTGTGAAAATGGCATGAGGCAAAAGTTATCCCTGTCCCCAAGGAGGGCAAGGAAGCAAACACGCCCGCAAGCTTTCGGCCCATTAGTATTGCAGGATCTTGGAACTCGTACAGCTGTTCGCCGACATTTCTGTTTGATTTGGGTTTAACTTTAAGATCTGATTAGCTATTTGGAATGGACTAGTATGTCATCTTAGTAGAATTTATAAATTGTAATTAAGATTTCTGCGTGACTTTTGATTAATAAAATTCCCTTGCTTCTTTGCGTATAGAAATAATAGGCGTCCAAGTGTTGTCATCTTCGTTCTAATTTTGCTGTTGTTTAAGTTACCTCTTGTGTAGGTATTTGTTTGCGCTGTTATTTGTTAATTAGATTAAATGAATCTGGTTTGGATTTGAAAACCTTATCGCACCGGTTCATTTGGGACATTTATAAGGTTCCTTTAATTAAGTTTGGGTTGAGAATTTGTTTATTAATTATTTCTAAATTTTGTTTGCTGGCTGAATCCATGGATTAGATTTTAACAAAAATTTAATTTTTAATACTTAGTTAGCATTTCAAATTTTCCCTGCAGAGTTTACGTTGGAATGATCTGATTCGATAAGGGACTTGCCTGGTAGGCCACGGGTCGTTGTTCTTTCCTACAGAGAGTCTCTATATTTGTTATGAGGGGTGCAATTTATTGTACTATGTAAAGCCCTACGGATTGGGGTAAGTTTTACCTTTTTTTTTGGTTATTTTGAAATTGATTCTGATGTGGTTCTTTTCGTCTTTAGCTTTTTTTGTAAAAAGGGTCAGGGAAACTTTATCGGAAAATTGCAGTGAAATCTCGTGGAGATTATAAAGTTCTTCGTGTAAATTAAATTTGAAAACATAATTCTACACATCATAACAAATTTTTTAGCTAGAGGGTCGATTTCGATATGGAAGCCTGCAGATACATCCTCTTAGAAGACCTTGATCACAATTACATTAATTCTTAGTATTATCAATTGGATTATTTGTACTGCTGGTTGTTTAACAATCTTTTTACTCTTTCGTTTTTTTGTAGTCAATTTCTTTTTGTGTGAAATGAACCTAAAACGTGAATTTAAAAGTATGCTTTTGTTAGTTAGCTTGGGTCCACCTCTGTTATGTACGAGTAGATCTGCTTATCAGCGGGGAAGTCGTGGCAAGCTTTTACTTCCCAATTCCGGATTCTGGTTGCAATTATTGGCTCATGATCAAATTTTTTTTAATTTGCCTGGCTTTGATTCAAACATGTTTGTTTATTAAATATTTTATTAATAATCGAGTTATTATTTTTGATGTAATTATTGCCGTATTTATATTACTTGTGCAATTTTTCGAAATCTTCCCATATCTTCACATTGTATAAATTTTATTATTATATTTTTCTAAATTTTTCAATTTTGCTTTCAGTTTAGATTAAATAAGTGTTTGTTTGTGATTGATAAGAGCTTTAGATTTTTTCTTAAATATCTATTATGATTGGGTCTTTCGATAATAATAAAAAATTTATTACATTGTTATTATTTAAATACTAAATTGTTAAAACTTTATTTAATATTTTTTACAAATTGGACTTACATGACGTTGTATTTTTGAACTTCTGTGTTTTTATGTAAAAACTTGGCTACTTAATTGAGATTTTCTTAATACATACATACACTCTCTGATCTAGCAAGCCTAAGATCAGAAGCGTCTTAGTTAAAAATTTTAATATCTTGTAACGCAAGGTTACGTTACAATGATCGTTTTTGATGATATGATTCACTGTTGTGCGGTCTTCACACTAGTTTTTAAAATTTTTAATAGAGATCGCGACGATCGAAATGTCATTACAGGTACAGTAAGGTTAGATAATAATTACTAATTATAAAACAAAGTAATATATTCTAATAAGTAATAATTTTTGTATCAAAAGGAAAACACAAAAAGATAAAACTCACCTGTGTCAAGACAGATTCCCATATTCTTGTCAAGTTTACTTGTAGTTTAGTAGACGCGTGTACCGCGTTAATGTATGAAATTTATTCATCGAGCCTATAAACCGGTAACTTTAACTTTGTCCACGGTTAAAGAACAACTAATTCACTGTGCACCACACGTATTACACAATCATGTGAAAAGCATCCACGATTATCGCTTGTATCGATTGATGATTGTACCTGAAAATGAAAATTTATAATTATTAGTCGATTTCTTGGAAAATAGCACAACTGTAAAGTATGTAATAGAAATTCATAATGCCTAGCAAATTTAATAAGTATTGTTAGTTAAAGAAATAGGGACCCGACGCTAATAATTTCACTTACTGTTACAATGTATCATTTTATGAAAAATGTTAGATGTGATTTTATTTTCAGATACGTTGCTAACGTTGTAATTGGTATTTTAAATTTGGAAACAAATACCAAACCTTATCTTTTAGCCATGGACATTTTAGAGAGCACAAATGATTTAGCTGTTGCTCAATTATTTAATCGCGAGTTGACTCTTTTATGGCAGAAGAAATTCAGTACAATAAAGTGCTACTTTTTGTTACTGATACAGTCCCTTATACAGTGTGTCCGAAAAGTATGGAATATTCTATATATCTTAGTAAATATGCATTTTATGGAAAAATGTTTCCTATAAAAGTTGTTTAGTGCTTAATTTTACATTACAGGTCAATACCAAATAACTATTTCTTTAAAAAAAAAAGCGCAACGAATAATGCTTCAATTTTTTTTTATGGGAAGGTATCCCTTTATTATACTCATTTGATAGAGAATGTTTTTCTCTTTTCAATGATGTAAAACTTTGATACACTTGCATAAGTAAATTTTGATTAAAACGCAAAAAATTGTTTGAATAACGCTTAAAAGTTTATTTATTCATCTGTTACCTTTCCAGACGCGGTCTTTTAAATTTTCAATATCATCTAGTCACATTATGGTCGGTGTGATACATTTTTGTTTGTTGCAACAATTGAATGCGTCGTAGAAATGTCAGTTAATAACCGAACTGAAGCGAAAAGTTATTTGTTTAATTAATTTAAGCATTTTGATTAGTGAGGATAACAAAGTTACAAAAATACGACTTGCTATGGATCATTTATCAAAAAAACATCGTACAGAAATTTTAATGATGGTGGGATATGGAGACAGAAGGAGAACACAGGAGGAAGTTTGCAATTTGTTTAATAACGTGCACCCCGAATACCATATTTCTCAGTCTACTTAAGTAAAATTTTGCATAAATTTCATGAGACGGGTTCGGTCAGAGATCGTCCAAAAACGGGCAGACCTAAAGCTCTAAATAATGAACAACGTGAGAATATAATGTTGGCTGTCGTGGAAAATCCACATGTTTCTGTTCGACAAATTGCTCGTGAACATACTTTGAAGACATTCACTGCACACGAAGTTCTAAGAAAGGAGAAGTGGCATCCGTATAAACCTTGTATAGTTCAAGAATTATTAGAAGATAATTTAGATCGAAAATTGCAATTTTGGAAAGAAATAACACATAGGCTTCAGAAAATTGCAAATTTTCATAAAAATATCCTCTTACCTGATGAGGCAACGTTTTGTTTGAATGGTAACCATTAACAAACAAAACACGCGTTACTGGTCTTCGCTAAATCCTGGCTGGTATGTAGAAGGGCACACCCAATATCAGCAGAAAGTCAATGTCTGGGAAGGAATTATTGGAACTCAAATTTTGGGATCTTTTTTTATAGAACATAATTTAACAGCGGATGCTTATCTAGATTTTTTTAAGATTTAACTTAGTTTCTGCTTTAGCTGTTCTATTTTCTAATGAACTAGATCCAGATGTATTCCATAACAAAATATGGTTGCAACAAGACGGGGCTCCTCTTCATTTCGAAATTAATGTCCGATAGTTTCTTGATAATACTTTGCCTTATCGATGGATAGGCAGAAGAGGTGCAGTAGAATGGCCAGCTCTCTCGCCGGATTTAAGTCCACTTGATTTTTGTTGTGGAGCCATCTCAAACATAAGATTTATGTCGATATGCCTGAAGATATTGAAACTCTAAAAGACCGTATTAGAACAGAGATTAGAACTATCACACCAGAAACGATTCAAAATGCAGTAACGAATTTGAAAGAGGACTTTATCATTGCCAAGCTGTAAATGGTGTACCTTCTATGAACTGTAGAGTGTAGTTATACACAATTTGTATCTGTAATGTAAAACTAAACACTAAACAACTTTTATAAGAAACATGTTTTCCATAAAATGCATATTTAGTGAGATATATAGGATATTCCATACTTTTCGGACACACTGTATGTGCTGAAGGCTGGAGTAAGGCTTCAAGTTTTATACGAAAAGATGATCCATCTGACATCGCGTCGAGGAAAAAGTGCGGGAAATACATCCCAAAGTAAATAATATAATTTCCGCTACAAAAGAAGTTTTTTCTAAAGCTCCCAATCGGACAAATAAATTTAGGAAACATCAGGAGTACCACTTTCTTCGGAGCCTATTGTAACTTGGCTTTCTGCTGCAGAATATTATGGGAATTATTTTGAAACTATTAAGGACATTGTAAATACATTTAGCAAAGACAATCCATTATGCATAGAAAAAGCATAAGACGTAGTTAATGCTAAGGTGACACGGGAGGAGTTGCTATTTATTTTAACAAATTTTAGTTGTTTAGCGAAAACAATTAGTAAATTAGATGCATGCATATATTTGCATTTTTAAGAGCATATAAATCCTAGCCCTAGTTATAAAATTCACTGATCAGTAGAAATTTTTAGCTAACAAAATGGGGATGAGAAAATTTTAATAATTCTGAATTGTGATTGCGTCAGTCATAGTAGAGATTTTTTGCCTGAATTCTAGTTTGTTAGTTAACCCAAAAAAA
>VTPC01079333.1:0-19187 GCA_011009095.1 Ignelater luminosus | reverse complement strand
GGCATGCTGTCAATCAAGTGATCAATATCGGCCTGAGGTATATCATTGTAAGCTCTCTAAATCCTGAGCTGAAAATGGGCAAGTTGTCTAGAGGGTGTGGTAAATAACTCAGCCGCCTACCTATCACATCCCATACATGCTGAATGGGTGAAAAATCGGGCGACCAAGCAGGCCATGGGAGGACGACAACGTTAGCTTCTTTCAAAAAGCGGGTTGTAGTTTTTGTCGTATGGAGGGACGCATTATCTTGCTGATAAATGGGATTTTCCAGCTTTCGAAGATATGGAAGTGCAACAGGCTTCAGCACATTGGCAATGTACTTGGCTGCGTTTAAGTTGCCGTCAAGGAAGACCAAGGATGATCCATAACATATTGCACCCCATATCATCACTCCTTGTGTGGGGGCTGTGTTGGTTTCCACAAAAAATGTTGAATATTTGCGTTTTCCACGCATCCTCCTGACCCTCCTACGACCGTCGTGAGCCTACAAACAAAATCAAGACTCGTCACTGAACACAATTTGATGCCATTCTTGTACCCAATTCGCTCTTTCGTTGCTCCATTCTAGCCTGCGGACACGGTGAAGTGGGGTAAGAGGAAGACATAAGAATGGACGATAAGAACACAGCCTATAAGATTTTATCTGGCGATAAACAGATGACATTGACATTCTGTGTCCTACACCTCCAAGCCAGTCATTTGCAATTGACCGAGTTGTGGAAAATCTGTCTCTTGTGGCCAAATGCCTTAAACGACGTTTTTCACGATCTGTAGTCCTCCGGGGATGGCCAGATCCAGGGAGACGTTGTTGAACCCCTTCTTCGGACCATCTGGACCAACATCTCAACACCGTTGCAACATCACGGTTTACACGGCCAGCAATATCTAAGGGAAAGTCCGGCTTCTCTCATGCCAATAATACGGCCACGTTCAAAATCATTTAATTACCGATAATTTTCACGTTAACGAACTCTTGGCATTCTTGCAAATGTTCAGACGGCAATAGTAAACAAACAGTTTGCAAAATTAACAGTTATTACACACCGATTGTTTTATTTCTTAAAATTTATTGTTGATAGATTTTATTCGAATTTTAATCATTACTTTGTTTCATCAAAATAGGCATTTTATAAAAATTTCATTAAAATTGGTCAACAACTTCCATGTGTTGCGATTTTTATGGAAGTTAGTATTTGTCTATTATACAGGGTGATCATTTTAAAACTTCTCACCTTGAATAACTCTTTAATTAGTAAAATTATCAAAAATCGCTAAATCACTTCGAGTTTGTTTTGGAGGGGGACATTTAATAACCTACTCTAGTCAGTTGGAAAAGTTTCACCCTCCCCCAAACCACCCCTTTCCTAAAATCTTAAATGGTACTACCCCATGTGTGATATATCATTTTAAAGGGTATAAAATTCTCAATCTTTTACATTAAGAAAAAAATTAAAATTAGCCCAGCCGTTCGTGAATTAGAGCCAAAAATGTATTTAATTCAATCAAAACTTTTCTATCTCTAGTTCACAAACGGCCGGGCTGATTTTGACTTTCTTTGATGTAAAACAATAATAGCTCATTAATTCTAAACACTTTCTAAACCAGTTTTAAACAATGTGTTTAAAATATAACCTTTTTGCATCTATCTCCATCCGCCATGTTTGATTGACATCTCTTATGTGAGTAACTGTACAACAATTACGGCGGCGTTGAGACTGAAAACAAAGTATGTTGTCTAAAAGTTGATGAGTGTGGATTCTCATTTGAGGTGTTAATTGGGCTATTGCCACATTTTGTTGCGATATTTTGTCGTGACGTCTCGGAAGCTGACTCTGCTTGCTTCCTCAGGCGTTAGCCCTGAGAATAGCGGTTTGGTTTATTATTTTGCATTTCTAGTTTTCAAGAAATAAATATAGTTTTACGCGGAGACAATACATAATTACTAGTAACCTACAGCACTTTAACTCAACAAAAACAAAAACGCAATCCATGTGTTTATAATGCAAAAACAATATTTATGTAAAGTAGATCAAAACAACTGTAGAAAATTTAAACAAGATCTACAAACAATGTTTTAATTGGAAACGAAATAGTGCAATATGTTACAGTGTTCAGCTATTTGGGAGTTTCAATAAATAACAGATCGAATTTTGATAAACATTGTAAATTGATTTGTAAAAAGACCAGTAGAAACTTAGATTTTCTTAATAGAGTGGGGGGTAACATGTTAGTCTTCTCAAGAATTACAATTTATGATACTATCTTACGTTCTCATATACAATATTGTTGTGCTGTCTTGTATTCACTAAAACGTCATTATATCAAACAATTACTGCAGAATCGTGCGATGAGGAGTATACTGCAATGTAATAAGCGCACACTCATAAGTCAGATGTTAAATCAGTTATTTGTCGGATATTAAACAATTTATTGCACATAACATGTTTATTTTTATTTACAAACAGTTAATGATTATTTTTCTAAGTATTTAAACTCTCTCATTCGACGAAATGATGATGGACATGACTATAACACTCGCAATATTATGAATTTTAAGATTATTGCTATCAATAGGTGTGAGACTAGTGAAGTTATTTTTATTGAAAGTTTCAAAATGTACAACAACCTTCCTCAATTATTAAAACAATCATTCATTCAAAGGAAGCCTAGTAGAACATAAACCATTCTAGTATTTGATAAAGTTACTATACAGCATTCACGATGTTTCTGGGTCGTGTATGGCTGTTGAAGAATGACAGTTTGAGTATTGTAAACTGGGCTCTTTATCTATTAACTCGGCTTGTGAATGTACGAGGTTTGTTCAAAAAGTATCGCGAATTTTGTGTTTTTTCAAAAATTATTTATTTATTCATGAATATCTATTTTGTCCCCTTCAAAGTAATCCCCATCAGATATTATACACTTGTGCCAACGTTTTTTCCAATCATCGAAGCACTTCACAAAATCATTTTTTGTGATCTTGTTCAGCTCCTTCTTCGATGCCGTCTTTATCTCCTCAATGGTAGCGTAGCGTCGTCCTTTCATGGGCCTCTTCAGTTTCGGGAACAAGAAAAAGTCACAGGGGGCCAGGTCTGGGGAATACGGTGGCTGCGGCATCATTAGTGTGTTGTGTATGGCCAAAAATTCGCGCACAAGCAACGATGTGTGAGCAGGGGCGTTATCATGATGCAAAAGCCAATTTTTGTTCTTCCACAAATCCGGGCGTTTCTGGCAGATTGCTTCGCGCAAATTCCGCATAACTTGCAGGTAATATTCTTTGTTGACCGTTCTACCCTGTGGCAAGAACTCATGATGCACCACGCCCCTGCAATCGAAGAAAACTTTAAGCAAAACCTTCACATTAGATCGAACTTGGCGCGCTTTTTTCGGTCTTGGCTCGTGCGGCAGCTTCCATTGGGATGATTGAGCTTTGGTTTCCACGTCATAACCATAAACCCATGATTCGTCACCAGTTATGACCCTCTGGAGCAAATTTCGGTCGTCGCGGACAGAGCCCAACAGCTCCTTAGCAATGTTAATGCGATGCTGTTTTTGGTCGAAATTGAGCAATTTTGGTACGAATTTCTCGGCGACCCGTCTCATGCCCAAATCATTGGTAAAAATCGAATGGCACGAGCCAATCGATATGTTTAGGTCCGCAGCAACTTCTCTAACGGTGATTCGACGATTGGCCAATACTATTTTCTTCACTTCATCAATGTTTTCGTCTGTTGTTGACGTGCTCGGGTGTCCGGCACGCTCTTCGTCGTTCACATCTTCTCGGCCCTTTGAGAACATTTTGTACCACCGATAAACGTTGCTTCGGTCCAAGGTAGCTTCACCATATGCCACAGTCAACATTTGGAATGCGTCCGCGCACTTAATTTTGTTTTTTACACAAAATTTGATACAGATTCTTTGATCCATTTTTTAGAATAGGCAAAAATCGAAGACGAGCCAAAACACGTCCAAGCAAAACAGCTGTCAAAAATTAACTGAACATTCAAAATGGCCGAACTTGTCGGCATAAGTGAGGGACATGAGTACCAACATAACGCCACAAAAAAATTGAAAATCGAATATACGTAACCCGCGGAAATTCAAAATTCACGATACTTTTTGAACGGACCTCGTATGTTTAAATAAATGGACAACCACAGATTCAAAACTATAAATATCGGGGTGTTGATAATCTACATTTATTAGTAAATACCAAACGCAATATCCATAAAAACTCAATGTTTGTTGTGGATTATTGTGTGATACTATGTATAAATCGGTCCTTACTTTATTGATTAATGCTTGAATATCAAAGTTTACGTGGATCTTTTAATGGACAAGATCTGCCCTGCAGTAGATGAAATAATGTCGGACGAAAAGCAGCCGATATGGTACCAACATAATAGCTGTACAGCCCATTAATCAGCTATGGTAAAAGAATTTGAAAAGCATGCCAGAAGTAACATTAATTTTTGAAACCTTATCAAAATTCTATCATGACAAAACAATTTATATGGTAACTGTAGTTCATTAACTACTAAATACTGCATAAAGAGTTATAATAAGACTAATTCTAATATTTGAAAAAAAAGATTAAAGTTAATTATCGCAAAAACGCAATATTGGTATTAAATGAGGGAGAGAAGCAAACTTGAAAATATGATCACCGTAAAACCAAACACCCTGTATGTAGATTTTGCTTGAACTCATGGTATAGATTACATAAAAAAGGGAAACATCGTGTCAAATTTGGATTTGATAAAAAATGTTTTTAAAAAACTGCATTTTCTCCTAAACCTTTAACATCCTATATCTCAAAAACCGGGCTCCTAAGGACCTACATATGTATCTTTTTGCTTAGAATAACTGATAATGAAATTAAGATTCAGAGTTATAATCATGTTGTATGTTATTCTAAAAATAGATTTACAGGTGCTGTAATAATTTTTATGAAAACTAACATTAGATTTAAGGTACTATACAGGGTGTTTGGTTCGCCGCCGTATATCCGAAAGGGGGTGGTAGAAGACATGATTTGGAATTTATCTAACCTAATATACTATTATACAAAGTGTCACGGTTTTCCAGATATTGTCATTTTTCATAATTTTACCCAATTGGACGTTTTTCCCCATTTAAATGTGAACAACTTTCTCAATAGATGAATAGGGGGAAATGGGACGATAATATGGCCTGCTTGATTACCAGATTTGATTGGGTTATTATGTCTGGGAACCACCACTGTTTAATAGTCCAATCAAACAAGTGTAATTCAATGTAGATTAAATGCACTTTAATAGTCCAATTCAACGATTACAATAAAACGTGGAGTACAACGCAAACTGATACGGACCTGCAACACGCAAAAATCACAAAATTAACGGCTGAAAATGCAAAGATCAACACCGCCAATGGTTATGAAGCCAAACCTACAACCAATAACGTGTTATCAAGTGTTTGCTTTTGTGTGGCCAAACGGCTCCTTTGTATTCAAGTGGCCTGTTAGTCCTAAGAATCTGCAGGTGGTTAAAAGTGTGGTATGTTATTTTAAAGGGCAAAGAACAAGGATGTTTATAAAAATTTTTCAACATAATTACCCATTGGATTTTTCTCTTTTATAGCCTTATAAAGGAAAAGTTAAATTTTAGAATCATGATTTTTTTAACTTTCTCCGGGTCTAATTTGTTTAATCACTTGTAGGAGTGGATGAAAATGACTAAAATTTATAGAGTAGCTATGAAAAATTATAAAATTATCATTACCTTCAAATTAGAAGTTTCCAATAATGCGGTGTTCACATTTAAATGGGGAAAAACGTCCAATTGGGTAAAATTATGAAAAATGGCAATATCTCGAAAACCGTGACACTTTGTATAATAGTATATTAGGTTAGATAAGTTCCAAATCATGTCTTCTACCACCCCTTTTCGGATATACGGCGGTGAACCAAATGTTGTTGTCAAAATATTAAAAAAATTTCAGAAAACCTTTTTTCAACAATCATGGAAGAACGAATCCATAAATGTTGATGACATTTTTGCTAATTTTTCATAATATTCTTGCAGACATATAAAAAAAATAATGTCAAAGACTGGTTTAATTATAAGATTACAAACTTACAGAAAAGGAGAATCTTGGCTTACAAAAACTTTAGAAATACATATAATCACAACTACTGGTTAGAATATAAAAAAAAACGCGAAACGAACTTGTTCTTGAAATTCGAAAACAAAGAAAACGTTATTTTAATGATAAAATTGATAAAAATAAAAGTAATCCTAGAAAGATGTGGGAAACACTAAAATCAATTATTGGAAAGCCGAAAAATGCACTCGAAAGCATAGATTTTGAAAATTGGAATTTAGGGGCTGGGAGTACGTCAGATAAATTAAATCAATATTTTATTCAAAGCTTAAATGATATAGTTAAGAATTTTGACACTAAACAAAGTGATATAGCAGCTGTAACCGGCATCCTGACAAATTTGAAAAATGCAAATGATTTAAATACTTTTATAGAATTTAATGAAATTAATATTGTTGATTTGAGCAATATCATTTACAAGAAAAAAATTAAAACTAGCCCAGACGATGTAGGAGTAATGTTACAGAGGGAGCTATTCGGATATCCGCTACTACACGCGATTAATTCTTCTCTTAGATATGGGGTGTTTCCTAATAATCTTAAAATGAATACTGTCATACCTATACCAAAAGTCAATAATTCAATTAAAGTAAGTGAGCTTTGTCCGATAATCTCATTACCATTTTGTGAAAAAATTCTAGAAAAAGTCGTATTTAAACAACTTTCAGCGTTTTTTAAAGAAAGTCACCTAATTTATTATGCACAATCAGGATTTAGGAAAAACTTTTCGTGTGAAAGAGCTCTACAGTACGTGTTAACTGATTGGAAAATTAAATTAGCTTCTAATAATGTAATTCTAGCTACCTTCATTGATATCAAAAGAGCGTTTGAAACAGTTAATATTGAAATTCTTATCGAAAAATTAAAGTATTACGGATTAAATGGAATAGTACTTCAATGGATATCCTCTTATTTAACTAATCGCCAACAAATAGTTAAATTTAAAAACGCAGACTCTTGCGAGTTACCATTGATGTGGGGGTACCACAAGGTAGTGTCTTAGGGCCCCTTTTGTTCCTGATTTACGTTAACGAAATATATCTTGTTATAAATAAATGCAAAATTGTATTGTACGCGGACGATGTTCTAATTTATACTACAGAACAAGATGCTAAGACATGTATTACTAACATGAATGAAGACTTAAAAAAATTATCCGATTGGTTTAGAAATTAATGCTTTACGTAAAAAAAACTAAATGCATGTTTATAGCTTCTAAGATAAACTACCGTAAATTTAAAAACGAATTAACGGAGCATAATATTTATATTAATAACATAGCATTAGAGTACGTCACAGAAATAAAATATTTAGGAATTACAATTGACAACAGATTAACCTTTAATGAATATCACGATTTTATTTGTAAAAGGATCAGAAAAAAAATAGGATTTCTTTACAGGGTTGGTGATAACTTAACTGTCTGGTCGAGACTTACGGTGTACAATTCTATAATAAAACCTCATTTTCAATATTACTCTATTGTTCTTTTTTTCTTAAATGATTCCCAAATTAAACGATTACAATTATTACAAAATCGCGCTATGCGGACAATTTTACAGTGTTGCAAACGTACCGCAATCAACGGTATGCTATCAAAACTTAATTGGTTCAATATAAAGGATTTCATATATTTTAACGTAATGGTGTTTTTACACAAAGTTACTAACGGATATTTGCCTAATTATTTGTCTTCTTTTATTCAACGTACTAACGAAGTACACAATTATAATACACGCATTCAAACTGAATTTAGACCGATAAACACGATTAATACGTCGCAAACGAAGAACGTTTTCGTAGAAGGGTTAAAATTATATAACCGACTGCCGGATGAGGTACGCGAAGCTGCCTCATTATCAGAATTTAAAAGTATGCTAAAAGAAAACATCGTCAGAGCTAGTTGAAATTAGAATGATAGGTTATTATTTATAGTTATCCTCTATTTATTTTTATACATTTACTTTTATTTTATAATTTATAGATATTTTATACATAGATTACCATTCTTATTAGCATGTTTTATGTTTATTGTTTAAATGTTTTTTATATACATTTTATATTTACTATTTTTTTATATATTTGTTATTTTGTATTTGTATGTACTATATGAAATAGCTTATTTAGCTAAATAAACTGCTGCTACTACTACTAGAATTACCTGTAGAATTACAATCACGTCACGTACTTTAGAAAGTCTGCTCCACTATTAATGTTACTATCAGAATCATCGTCGTAAAATCCATTCATTCCGTTATTCTTTTGAGCAATATTACATCACGCTATGTAATAATCCCTTAACTCCCTTTATTTAACGGTTATAAAAAATCTTTTACAAGCCCTGGATGTGGAGAAAAGACTGTTTTAATAGCAGAGGCAGTTTGTAGCATATTAACTTAAAATTCTTAACATCATACTCTGTTAGCATTTATACATGACCCAAACACGGGTTAATAAACCTAATTTATTCATGCAAGTAAAACATAAGCCTAAATGCGTATGTAAATTAAATACGATAAATTGTATCTAAAATGCTGCTTACTACATTCATTCGTATTCTGTAAAAATTCAACGACCTTTTTTTAGAAGACTTTTTGCTTTAATATTCATATAAGGTTATATAATTCAAAGTTTAAGCCGGGCTTGAACATATATTTACATGCATACCATTCGTTATCGTTAAAAAAAAACAACCCTCGAAAACTCATTGGGGCCTAATTAATCTTGGTTAGGGATAAAATTAATGGTAACGGTGAATTTAGTGAAAAAATGGAAAGGAAAAAATGGATTTTTTATATAAACTTTTTAAGGGTAGTAATAATCACGAATTTTATGATGATGAAAAAATTTCGTCGCATCCCCAGTCTAGTCACTTTAAAAGCATTGAACGACTCTACCTTTAAAACGAACTCATTAAACTGTTTGTATGCGCGTGTGATACAATTTTCATATTTTCGTTATCTCCATTTTTGCGCTTTGAAATTGTTTTCATTATATGTGCTTATTATTTTCCCTGGGGGAGCATTTTAGAACTGTACGCATATAGGAATCGCTTTTTATGTTTACTTATTTAAAGTTTCATACAAAGGTGTTTTGTTTATAAAAGGATAACGGAAAGGCTTTATAAATTTCACTGGAAATGGGATCATATTAAAAAATTCATTTAGCAGAAAAAATGTCAATGACCCTAAAACTAGCCTTTTTATGAAATCTCGTCCTAAGATTGATAGTATCCTTTTTTACACAAAAAATTTAAAACACCACATAAATAAGCACTGAGAAAAATTGTATCAAAATTTATTTTAACTTACTAACACAATTTATTATAAAATACAACTGGTGGTCAAGTAAATCTTACTTAATAGTTATCCTATAATGGTATAGTAGCTGTATATTAATCCTATGAGTTCACTAAACTTCTAAAGTCACATTTATTAAGGCAAATTGCTCAATTACATCAAATTTAGTTTAGATAGGATGTGTCCCAAAAGCAGAAACTGTTGCTAACTCCAATTTATATTTGCCCATTATATAAACAAGTTTTGGTGTTTCGATAATTTACTCAAAAGACACTGTTCATGTTTTAATTCAGTAAGCAATATTCGACATATCCTTTGATATATTCAACTAGACAAACAAGTAATTACTAAGTATCATATCCCAAGAGAGAAGCAAACAGCTATTATGTAATAAGTTGCAAATTGAATAAGTTGACGCTGGTGTTGGTTGGGCAATTTTTTTCTAACACTTGGCATAAAGTTTTGAAGAAGATTCGAAATTCTAGTTACCTTTGCATGCTTTCGGTACATCATATACAGACTTTTTTCTAGCAAGTACCTTGAAGCGATATATTAGACCGTAAGAAACACGATGTCGGTTAACTAGAAAAATGCTTCCTATTTTGGAAATAAATTTAGTGGTGTTCTTATTTTTTTAATTTTTTTTATTTAATAATTCCCGTATCATTCTCATGTATCACTAAATAGCAATGAAATCGAACGATTCAATAGTGCCAGAATCAAATGGGCGTTCAATTGAAAAAAACTCATGTCTGCCCTTTATCTGCGTAAAAAATTAAAAAACCATCACAAAAATATTTTTTTGTGTACAGTTCTCAATTATAATTATCTGAGACCTTTCCTATTTAATATCATCCTAGTCCTATTCGTTGATCTTTGAAACAATTTGGGTATTTTCACTTTCTACGGATATTCAGTAAGTTATGATTTTTTTAAGAAAACAAAAGTATCATAGATTTAGCTTCGAAATTAGCAAGACAATCTGAAGGAGGTTCTAATATTTCACTGCCAAGACAGCAACAAGAAACGGATTGAAGGTATACCGGACCTACAATTTGATCACAAAACTGTAATGCAAATGCTGTGCAAAGCGGAAAGTAAAAACAAACATCTTGGGACATATTTCATCCGAAGGTCATGAAGTACATGTGAGGGATAGTACACGTAATAATGACAGACAAAAAAAAGTTTAATTTCGAATTATTAATAACAGTGATAGTAGGCTGTAATGTTCCGTAAACTAATAATTCCCTTTTTAGGCAATTTTTGCAAAAGTGTGTTTGTGGAATATACGGTAATATTACTATTCCCATAGGATCATTACTAAGAGAAACTTATTTATCACTAGTATCACTATTGAACAAGAAACATAGTATATGTACACCGTTTACGATGTTTATGGATCGTAATAGGCCATGCTTTCATTTTGTTAGGTTGAAAATGTTATTTTTTTTTAAATTGCCGCACTGCGTCTGCATTTGGCGCCGTTGCACAATCAAACATTTTATATAAACGTTTAGTACTGATTAGTTTTGCTTTGTTAAAAAAGAGGTCAAATTTCTCTTATATCTTGCTTCTATTAATCTCAATTAAGAAGATTATAAATAAACATAAAACTTTAATTTATAAATATATATACATAAATAGAAATTTTTGTGAAACGATCTTTTAGCATAATCGATTTACAGATTTACAGAAAAAAGACAACAGCGTGACGTCAAACTGTCATAAAATCATAACCTTAAAGTACATTAAGCGTCAATAAGATTTTACAAGCCGAGTTATACCTGATATACCTAACACATGAACTCCATATACTTGCCGTGCTATCTAAATATTAGCAGATCAATAACTACATAGTGTCAAAAAAGTTCTTTTAATAGCACCAAACCGCATAAGAATATTTTACGTATTATATCCAGATATGTACGTACACCACAGAACCTATATTGACACCATCAGATGTAAAGAGACAGCATCTTATTATTACATATATTTTGATAACGTGGGAAAAGCGATACAACAATTGAATCCAGGCACATGTTTAGCAAGCATTTATAAATCCAACTGCTCAAGACAATTTGGTTTACATAGAGGCATTGAGACATACCAGCCTTGAGCGTAAACCAAAAGCAACTAAAATTTTCTATAGTCGACGCAATCAGTGCTGTATTTGATTTAGGTAATTTTAGCCAATCCACTTTCCAAGTATCGGAAACCAGGGGTAAACATCTGAAACAAAAATCTGAACTTTGAAATTGTATCTTGTAATAAAATATCATGGTGTGCAACGGTTTCTGAGAAGGAGAAAGCAATAATGTAAATGCAATGTTGGCTAAATCTTGGCAATGATATTTTGGTTCGTTGTTCTGACTGTGGATAGTTGCGACGATGGCAAGGGTGGTTCTGAAGAAAAAGATATCATTGAAACATTGGTAACTAGCTAACTATTACCGTGAAAAAGCAATAAGGATATGACGAAAACAACAGAAGGAGCAAAAACAGAAAAAGTTAAAGACGTTGAGATCGTTGCGGTAAAAAATGTTGGATTGAATTTGAGAGTATCTCAGAGGCAACTGAAAATGAAACTGATTGTAGTGACTAGTTGAGCTGTGAAGGAGGCATAGTATCTGTCAAAGGAATGGAATCAGACTTATATGTAAGGATTTAAGAATAATACAGTCTAGGGTACAACCAACTCTAAAACCAGAACAGGTAAAACAAGAGAAGTAGTCAACAGAAATTTGAAATCACAGGTGATAATAAGTAAAATAGTGTACAAAGATGTGCAAGAAACCTAATTACGCTGGCACATTAACTGAGTAATAATCCTTGCCAGAAATGTCTTGTCAAAATCAGAAAAGATGATTCAAGGGTTTTTGAACAAAAAGTAAAACCATCACAAGATTTATATTTTCTCTTCTTCAAGAAAATAGCATCAAATTTAGTTATTTATTGAGCTAAATGAGATGCAATTTGAATTCCGAAACGACATGGGATCAAAAGAAGCAACGTTATACACAAGTGTTGCTGCAGTATAGTGACCATCTGTACTGGCTTTTGAGTATGCAGTCCTAGTTTATTCGGTACCGGTCATTTTAAATTAGTAAACTATACTCATATTTGGAGACCGTTGTTTATGGTGTCATGATTCATTCATTCAAACCAGGTTTGCATTGGTTAATTTTCGAAACCTACCAACCTTGTTATTATATAATTTTATTTTAATAGATATTTGTTACAAGTACATAATGCAGAACTTTATTAAACGAGCCTGGTTTATGCCTGTGCGAGGGAAGCAAGCGAGGGCGTAATCAAAGGCAAGTCAATAAAATCATATTAGTACGAGTAACATACATTATTTTATGTTATATTGCTTTGAGTACCAAAGATAGTAAATAATTCAATCATAAAGAAATTTAAAAAATAACTTTTGCTTTGACATTTATGAAAGTACGATGTTACAGTGTACGTTGCTATAGCAACTGTTATTTACTAAAATGAGTTTCAAAAATTTTTTACTTTATAATTTAATCCTACAATTTTAGTCCAGGGAATAGAGACATATTTGCTTGCAAAAAGTTATGTAGTTCTAATTTTTGGATATATTGTGTATATCGGTGGCTTAGTGAAAACCCCAAGTTTTCGACCTTGTGCCCTTGTGCGGGCGACGTGTAGCTCCAAAAACCATCAAAATTCCGGACTTTTTTAAGTTTTTCGATATCTTTTTATCAAAGCATTACAGAGAAAACACTTTTGATTAAAAGTTGTAGAGCATTTCATTTGCTACAACTTTTGTATGGAAAATGTTTTTGTAGAACGATTAGATAGATAGTTAGGCCTCATCAAAGTTACCAATTTTCCGTAAAAGTGATACTTTTTTGAGATTTTTGATTTTTTTAAAAATAGTTTCATTACTATTTAATTTATTGTTATTATTACTATTAATAACATAATATTATGAATTTATATATATCAAAATATTAATCATGAAACCCGATGGGCAATTGAAATAGCAACATTAAAATGGAAAGATGAAGGAGCCGATTACCAATTTTTATAATTATAATAATATTAGATATTATGATAATGCAAATACCGTAGTAATAAGAAAAGTTATAACATCCTACGTCTAGCTATGGTTTCTGGCTTCGAAGCTTCAGCCAGTTCTTCTTCAACTTTTTCCATTAGCAGCTCAGTTAGATCGTTTTCTTCATTTTCATCAGTTATGATGTCTGCTGTAATTTCACAAGTTTGCCCCGAGTAGTGTTTACAAATGATAAAGCACTGAGTCCGGCCTTTCTACAGCTGCAGGCCTTAATCCATCCTTCCTTGCAATGACAGCTAATGAAAGTCAGGACTGAGCGTGGAACAGTATCCCTGGCGGTTTTAATAGGAACAAGTCCAGAGGGTATTTCATTTCTGTCATCCATGTCTGGACTTGGTGATACAAAAAGAAGACATGGTACATAGTAGCATCCTGCGTCGGTGACAGCTTTGCAAGATTGAACTTGCTGTCAGTAGCAGATTTGGAGTAGAGGTGATAGCGCAAAGTATTTAATGTTGTTGCCTTGCCACCACCATAAAGATGAAGAAGTATGCGTTTTATGTGAAATTAACATTGTATTATTATTATTATTAATAACAATAAATTATTAGTAACAAAACTGTTTTAGAAAAAAATGAAAGATCTAGAAAAAGTATTATTTTTACGAAAAATTGATAACTTTGATGAGGCGTAGCTATCTACCTAATCGTTCTACAAAAACATTTTTCATACAAAAGTTGTAGCAAATGTAATGCTTTACAACTTTTAATCAAACCGTTTCCCTCTGTAATGCTTTGGTAAAAAGATATTATGAAAAAACTAAAAACAGTCCGGAATTTTGATGGTTTTGAGGCCCCACGGCGGCGCCCGCATAGAGGTGACGAGGTCGAAAACTTGAGATTTTAACTAGGGCATCGATATACACAACATAAATTAGAATTACATAGCTTTTTGCAAGCAAAGCCCCCTTTTACAGCCTCTATTCCCTGAATTATTTTCAATAATTTTCAAATTTTTCAATTTAATTGCGTAATACAATAGATATGCGACGTTTTCTGAAATTAGTGATATGCTTCCTGATGACAGTGTAAAAGCAAGTGACTTGGAGACAATTGAATCACGTTTACCACAGAAGTCGAAAAAATTGTATGAATATACGTATGTTATATATCGGAAGTGGTGCTTACAAAAGAAAATCACCAAGATTACGAAAGACAGTTTTTAGCATATTATTTCAATACCGAACTTGCCCGTTAGAAAATTTCTTTTTTATGGTCTAAGTACTCCATGTTAGATTTAATAATTAATTTGAAAGTAGTATATTCTATCAGTAAATTCCCGAGCATTGTTCTTTTTCTCAAGAGAAAAGAAGATGAGTATAATCCCAAGAAGTCTTTAAGTTTAAATAAAAAGAATATTGATAAATGATAACTTCATGGTAAACCCTAAAAATAATGAGCATCTGTTAAATAAGGCATGCTTTTTACTGATTTGTTTTTAAAGAAAGAATAGCGAAATTATATCTTTTAGGTTATCTTTATATTTGGGATCGCAGCGCCAAGGACTGGCATACTTGATAAAAAGATGCGTTGAAGACAGCGGAACATATCTATTAGTAAAGATTGAAGATACGACGACGAAGAAAGTCAAGTCTTTCGTTATAGTTCCAGGGGAATACAAAACATATGTAAACTTAGTGGGAATTGTTAGAACATTATGCCCATTATGGTACTTCGATCAGCAAAGATAAGCTATGGTTACAGTGCAAACGATTCAAACGACTTCGCGTGACAAAAGCAAATTTAAGCAAAGTGGTTACAGTGCAAGCTTTGTGATAGCGCGAATCGTCAACTGTCGATGTCGCTTGTAGTTCAAACAAGTTTGTTTTGTTCTCGCGAATTTCTGGCAAGTTGTGCAAACTTTAAAGAATATATGAATTTAGAAAAGTCTGTAACGCTGTTTTTGTAGGAAAGAAATTTGTCGAGTTAGTGAAGTAAAGCTTATATTATAATAATAATAATTTATTTGTCTTAGAAAATTTAACATTTTATAGACAAGTCAAACGTAACATATATAACAATTATAAAAACTGTCGACAGATTAGCTTAATAGTAAAATATTAAAATAGTCAAAATTAGAACAACTTATAAAAGTCTTTTATTTTATATAAACAATTCCGTATTAAAATTTGTTTTGTTGCCTTACGAAAATTCTTGTCGTTTAATAGTCTAAGTACTTTAGAAAGGGAGTTGAACAAGTGAATTTCCATTTGCTGATTTTTGCTTAGACGTTGTCGGTCTAGTATAATATTATGTTTGTTTCTTGTGTCATGATCGTAAATGTGTGCATGGGTGGTATCCTTAATAATTTGTTTTTTTATGTACTATCACACAGTATAAAGATATTATTCGTAGTTCTTCAAATAGTACCTTGCAGTGTTCCCGGTAATTAGCTTCTTTAATAGCACGGACTACGGCTTTCTGCAGTGTAAAGACTCTAGATGTGTTTCAGCTGCGTCGCCTCTAGCATTATCCCATATGAGAAACGAAAATGCAACGTGGCGTAATAGCATGTTAAAGCAGCCTCTTTATTAGTAATTAGCCTTATTTTACTTATTGCGTATACCGCTTGGCTTCATTTGGGACACAGGGAGTTTATGTGGCTTTGCCAAAACATAGTCTCGTCTAGATGTATTCCTAGAAAATTTACTGGTGTTTGAAAATTTTTATTTATTTTTTTACAGCAAGAGTTAGTGTCTTTGTTTTTCCCTTATTCAAAAGAAGGTTGTTGGCATCAAACGAAATCTTTGAATTTGTTAGAATGTCTTCTGTTAATTTAGTGGTGTCTGTATCTTTGTCAACGTTAGTATATAGTGTTGTGTCATCTGCATACAGGATTGGGAAGACATTTGACTGTGTTATATCGGTCGGATAATCATTAATGTATATTAAAAATAGAAATGGACTTAATATAGAGCCTTGTGGCACTCCTGTCTTTACATTTCTTATATTACTTTTCTAATTATTTAAGAATACCTGCTGTTGTTTATTTTGCAAAAAGGTTGCAATTACAGATTTTGGCGTGCCTCTAAGACCATAATATTCCAATTTTTCAACAACAGGTCGTGCGATACACAGTCAAATGCCTTGGACAAGTCCACATATACCGTGTGACAGAACACGTTACTTTCATAGGCTTCTATGATGTTACTTTTTAATTTCATTACCGCGTCTATTGTTGTCCTTCCCTTCTGAAAGCCAAATTGGCTTTCATTTAAAAAGTTATTTTTGTAGAAATACAATTCCATTTGAGATAGAATTACCGACTCAAGTATTTTTGAGATTATAGGAGGTATTGTAATTGGTCGAAAGTCGTCGGGGTTCGAGATGTCACCCTTTTTGTGAAGTGGAATTGTTTTAAGTCCTTGGGAAAGTAACCCTATTGGAGCCATGTGTGTATAACCTCTGATAACAGAAAGGGTATGTAATTTAATATATGCTTTAGAATATCTGTTGAAAACCCCTATACATCTTGCGTTTTTTGTTTTTTAATTTTTGAATAATAGTTTGTATATCATAAGGGGTAATCGGATTAAAAAAGAAACTTTTTTGTGTATTATTATTTTTATTTCTTAACAGTTGTGTTGCCGATGGGCCTGTTTTTGGTATTTTCTTTGTTATGTTATTTATACTTTCAATGAAATGTTTATTGAACTCTTCGGGAGTTAGTTCAATTTCTATTTTATTTTGTTTTTTGTTTGTCTCATTATGTATAATATTCCATAAAGTCTTTGCTTTATGTCGGATTTGTTAACGAGGTGCATATTGAATTCTCTTTTTGTTTTGTTCAATAGTCGGGAGTGGGTTTTTTGTAATTAAGATATTCCTGTTTGTGTACGTGATTTTGTGTATTTTGTGTAGGAATAACAACCTTTCTTTAGATGCCCACAATTTTGGGGTCATCCAATTTTGTTTATTAGAGAATTTTACTTTGGACCGTTTTAGTGGAAAACTAATTTCAAAATAGTATAATAATATGTTGAAAAACAAAGTAAATTTGCGTTCTATATTGCTTTCTTGTAGACTGTGTCCCAAGTTTCATTCTCTCTCTCATAATTTTTAAAATTATTAATATTTTCTTTGTTAAATTTTCTCTTGTGTATTTTGTCGTCAGTATTATGTTCCACTGGCTCTGAATCGAGTTTTAATGTTAGAGCATTATGATAAGATACCCCTATGCCTGTAACTGAGGTTTTAAAACTGCTGAAACTTACAAAGAAGTTGTCTATACATGATTGGTTACCATTAAACACTTTAGTATACTCATCCACTCTTTGTATAAGACCGTAGAATGCAAATAAATCCGTTATTAATATTTTATTATATGGAAGGTGGCGCAAAAGTCACATCACCGAAAAGCAACTATGTTCACGAGTAAATTGTATCTCTGCAAATAATACGCAAGATTCCAGAGTAAACGGTGAAGACTTTAAGAGTCTATACTGTATTCCGTCAGTATTTATGTCCAAACTGTCAGTTGTCGGTAAGAAGATTAAAATTATTAAATTTTGTTGGGTGTCATCTTGTGTATTATATGTATTCGTAAGACTTAACTCAATGCTGCCTATTCTATCAAATGTGTGTTGCTACATAAAACTGTTCCAAAACATTCATCGCCACGGTTTCCTAAAGACAACTTTCTGGCGTAAACTTATTTTGCACGAAGTAGCTTCTACTGTAACCATATTCTTGATCGCGCGAGTTTGCCCAAATAGTCATTTGCACAAAGCCGCTTACTCTGTAACCATAATCTAACACAATAGGTTTTGCATAAACTATGTGAAAGGAAAATGCAGTGTGCAACCTATAGGAGTGCATAAAGTTGCTGGCATATTGTTGCGGCCAAATTTCTAAGTAAGAAAATCCGTCCCTGTACACAGGGAATTGCTATATACGTACATTGGCTAGTATTATAGCAGACGCAGGACCAAGTTTGGAAGGTATAAAGTTGTTTTATTTTGACGTGCCTCTGACATTGGCAGTAGAGTTCAATTTACTTTATTTTTATGGACTAGTACAAAGAATGCATAGCTTTCGGGATTGAAACTATTATAAACTAAGTATTTATGGTACAGTAGAACATAGAAAAATTTATTTTAAAACTTGATTGAAAACCAAATTGTTCTTCCTAAAAGTCGTGTCTCAAATGACATCCAGAACTCCGGACTCTACTTTATATTGTTGACATATATCAAGAATTAAAAAGGTCAGTTTTCATTAACGTTTCAATATTTTGCGTAAGTTATCCATTAAACAATTAAATTTTCCTGACCGGATTTCCTGCACTCACAAATTAATTTCAATTAGTAAAATTAAAATTAAGGAATAATCTCACTTATTGCTTAAACGGTAGTTTCGAATGGAAATTAATTATCTATTTGATTCGGTTCGTTTGTATTGACCTGCGTAATATACATTAAGCCTTTTACACACTAACTGCATTTTATCATTGCTAGTTCTTATTTGCTATTATTATAAGATGATTCAACTTTTTCCAATTATCAGTTTAAGATAATTTTATCACACAGTAATATTTCATAATCGTTATTAATTTAAATTGCAAAACAAATATAAATATTAGAGTTAGTATTGACTTTATAATGTAACTCGTGTATAATACATACTACTGCGTACCAT
>VTPC01079307.1:0-13199 GCA_011009095.1 Ignelater luminosus | reverse complement strand
TAAGAAAGCAAAGTACTACACCATTTTATTCTTCTGCACCCCTGATGTTTCAAGAAAAGAGCAAATGAGTCAGATGATAAGATATGTCCATGTTGACTGTAATGATTGAAAAAAGGTTCATCAACTTTATTCAGTCACATGAGAAAATGGGAAAAGGGTTTATCGACTGAAATTTTAAATAAACTAGAAGTTGATAAATTGGATATTCAGGATTGCAGGGGCCAAGAATCAGACAACGGTGCCAATATGGCTGGCAAATATAAAAGGGAGTAAGTGCGCGTATTTTGGAAATTAATAATTTAGCAATATTTGTACCTTGTGCAGCACATAATCTAAATTTTGCTGGTGTCCACGCTGCATCTACAGAAATGATTACTTTTTTTGGTACTGTGCAGAGATTATTTAATTTTTTCTCGTCCTCAACAACATGTGGGACATTTTATTGAAGTACCTGAAATTATCACTTAAAAGTTTTTTTGATACGAGGTGGTCATCGAAGGCCAGTGCAATAAAGGTGCTGTATTTACAATTACCTGAAGTAATGAAAGAACTGCAAACGATTTTTCAAATTCGGAAGCTGTATCGAATGCAAAAAGTTTGATTTTGCAAATTAATTATAGACTTATCTGTACTCTTTCTATATAAAATAAAATTTTACAATGCACTGATCGAACAAATAAAGCATTACAACAGAAAGATTTGTCAATGGATTATGGAACATAAAGTACTGTTGGATTACCTAGCACATTACAAGGGCTTTGAGATACAGGTTTCGAACAAAATTTTCAGGAGGTACAAAATTTAGCCGAAGAAATGGATATAAGAAGGGATTTCTTAATAAACAAAAGATTGGCGTTATCAAAAAATGAAAACTATCTATGACGATTTTTGCTTTCTCTATGGCTCGTCTCTACAATACATGAGTGTTGATGATTTAAAAAAATCGGCTGCAGATCTCGCTATTAAATACAGCAAAGATTTAAAAACTAGGAACTCACATGTAAAATTGAAAGGTTGAAGTTTGAAATAACGACTCTTATACAAAATATAGAAACTGCATCTCCGCTTAATATTATACAGGCTCTTCACGATTTTGGTTTAATTGGGTCTTACTCAAATATCAATGTCGCTCTTCGAATATTTCTAACTCTTGCCGTTTCTACTGCTTTGTGCGAGAGAAGTTTTAGCAAGTTGAAATTAATAAAAAATTATTTAAGATCAACTATCGGACAAGAACGATTATCCAATCTTTCTATTATTTCAGTAGAATACAATATCGTTAAAATATTAATTATAATGATGTAAGTAAAGAATTTGCTGAAATGAAAGCCAGAGGAGTGCAATTAAAAAAATCTTTTTAAAAATCTATTGCAGGGTATTTGTTTTATTATTTTCCCAAACCTAATTAATTAAAGGGCCTAAATGCACAGGGCACAGGCATGGCACTGATCAGAATAGTACTGACTATTCTCGTGACTGATAACAAACTCTTGATGGAATATAACTTTCAATTTTTCGAAAACTTTAAGTTTGCTGTCTGGATTGGGGTTTTCCTAGCATTTTTGTTTTTTGACAAGCTCTCTGACTTTTCCCTGTTCTTTTCACTGAATAAAGAAAATTCGTGACTTCCAGGATTTTCAGGTTGAAATTAAGAAATCCCTCGACTATGTGAGGAAAGTTGTGACTGACCATTTTGTTCAAGACTGCATAATAAAACCATTCATTCATTCATTAGTTATGATAAATAAAAATCTAACATGGTTGCCAGAAAGCAACAAAAACTGAAGACAGAATTTGACGATGAAATGGTACTAGTTATGTACCTACATCTAAGGAACGATCATGTTCAATTGTTAGCAGTAATAATTTAAAAACATTTTAAAAAGTCCTATTAGCAGGTCAATAAAAAAAAATTAAATTTAATCTTTAGGAAGTCATTTAGACATTGAAAACTGACACTACTAATAGAACTTCCTTTCCTAAATCGATGACAAAAATAAAAGAGTGCTGGAGATCCGTTAGCTTTAAATGAAAGCTCGAGAATAGTGTCATGACAGTGCAAGAAAGAGAAAATTAAAAGAATGTAGTCAAAAAGGCGGAAGAAGAGAAAACCAAGAGAAAAAACGTAAAGTTCGCTCACCAAAAAGTGATAATAGACGGAATAAATAAACATGGAGTGCATAAAGTAACTCCCCGAAAGAAATAAAAAGAAACATAGAAGCCAACCAAAGTAAAAACTAAAAGACAAGAAACAAACAAATTTGGATGACTGCAAGGCAAAGACAGAGGTTAAGAGAGTTGCAAGGCGGAATGTGAGGGGAATAAATGAGAAAAAATCTGAACTAATAGAAGAGATGGAGAGGTACAATACGGGACTGTTAGGACTAACAGAAAGAAAACAACAAAGGGAGGGAGCACAAAGAATTCATGGTCACTATAGATATAGAAATAGGAAATGAAAACTATACCATAATAGTAGCATATGGCTTAAATGAGGATGCAAATGAAAATGAAATTTTCTATGAACTACAAGAAGAACAACACGAAAATGTAATACTTGTAGAAGATATAAATAGAAGGGTTGAAGAAAACGACACAGAATTACAAGTGTTATTGGAAAATACGAAAAAAATTATTAAATTTTTGTGCATCAAATAAGTAATATGGTAATTACAAAACACATAAAGTTTATAAAAGATACAAAAGTTTACAGAAGGGCTGATTTAGGAAGTGACCGCTTCTTGGTAATCCAATAACAGAACGTAAAAAAGAATTTACATTTTACACTTTAGATGTACATTATGGATGATTCATCTGTAGCGAAAGATTGTTTTCATCTGCATTTTATCCAAAATAAGCATCCAAAGTGAACAGTGAACAAAGTAAAAATAGTTTCTACTTTTGATGAAACGAATAGATGAGTCATCCGCAATAAAACGGCAGTGACAAGTCTAAACTTGCGTTTCATAAAGCGCGTGCATCCAGTTGTTCACAGAACATAGTATTGCGCAGAATCGTGCCAGTAAAGTTAAAAAAGATCTTTTCCGTGGAAAGATGAACATATGACACATGTTTAGAAATATATCGAAATTACGAGTGTCTCTGGCACAGCAAATCAGAGAATTATTATAAAACAAATATTAGAGACAAAGCTTACAGAGGTTTACTTAGCGAATTGAATTTACCCCAATTAAATGTAAACGATTCAAAAGCAAAAATACAAACAATTCAAACTAGCTACTGTTCAGAGCTGGTAAAAATAAGAAAATCTGAAATGAGCGGAACTGGAAGCCTTGATCTGTATGTGTCTCAATTGTTTTGGTGTAAACAGGCAGATTCTTTTTTGCTAGATGTTTGTACGCCAAAGCAAAGTTCATCAAATATGCATGTAAGTCAAATTTTTCAAAATTTTATTATTTTAAAGTTTAATAGAGTTAGTAGCATCAAACTAAAACTAAATCATATTCCATTGCCAAGGTACAATGTCAGTTGTTACAAAGATATTAGCGTGAAGTTCACTACAGCAGCATATTTCTAGCCTTCGCCACTGTCCTGGTATCACTTTTCCTTGATTCCAGTTTTCTGAGTCCATTAACTCTTTTTCAATGGGGGGGGGGGGGGGGAGAATATTAGTGGATGTCGTTCTTAGACGGTTTTGGAAAGCACACATAGTTTTTACGATTTGCTCTGTGGTAGTTCCACTGATTGGGATTGATCTTTCGAAGATTCTAAATCGAGCTACTAATATTCCAAAACTATTTTCTACAACTTTTCGAGCAAGGTTCTAGTATGTTTGTCCGCAACAGAAAGGCGTCGTCGGCAACAAAAATATCTTCCGAAGGTATATTAAGAAGGTTTTGCCGTAAAGCTTTGTTAAATTTGGATTTGGAAAACACTGAGGCATTATTCGCTCTGCCATTGGTACCTACATCTATATAAAAAAAGTTATAATTGGAGTCGACAATTGCAAACAGTATCCTGCTAAAATTCTTCTTGTAGTTAAAGTAGTCAGACCCACTTTTTGGTGGGCAACAGCAGTTAGGAAAGTTCCATGTAGTATAATAGTCCTTCGTTATTGTTCCCCATTGCTCTACAGTCGTAGGAACTTAAAGTCGATGATTCAGTTATACTTTTTGTATGGATATCTTGGCTATTCAATATATTAATTTGAACTGCATTTTTAGAAATATCAAGCAAAAGAAAACAGTCAAACAACAAATCAGGTGCAGTTTTGCAAGACACGGATGAACTTAAATGTGAAGGATCTGGAGATTCTCAAAATTTTACCGATGGAAATATTAAATTTGAAACACCAGAGCAAGCAACCAGTCAATTAACAGCTACTCCATCTACTAGTCGTGGAAACAAGTGTGGATCTTCCTCAAATGTATGACAGAAACGAGATCTTCGAGTATTGTGGAATCAATTCAAGGAGCAATAGAGAAGCTTGCGAAAATTTCTGATGGCAATAAAACTCGGAAACAAATACACGAATTTGATGCTTTTTGCAACAATCTTGCAATACAATTAAAGAAAAGGTCACTTCGACAAGCTCTCATTTGCCAAGAAAAACTACAGGCTGTAATGACTCAACAGCGTTTATCTGTTCTTCCTTCAGATAACCGTGCTTTGCCATTAGATGTGTATACATCAACGCCATCACCTGCTAGCATCTTTTTCTGGGCATACTTCACTCGCCTTTTATTCTGCGATTTCTTCGGATTATACTCCTAGTTATCAAGCAGGCCCTTCTAGTATCCTAGGTCAGGCAATTGACGGTATTGGTGGATTTACTGCTGAATAAACGACATTCTACGTAAATATTATATTGATGACGATTAGATTAAATAAAACGTATATGTTTATTTACTTTTATACGTGGGTAGCCTTTAAAATGTACTTACCTGAATAAATTCTTCTAAAATATCGTATATTGTTTTACAAACTTCCGGAATCGACAGTGATATGTTACAAGTTGGTACTCTATAAAGGGCACTTAAAGTACGAAAGCAAGTTCCCATAGCAAGATAATGAAGAGTGACTTATAGTTTAAGTCTTGCAAGCAAAGCTTCACTCATTCTTAAATGATTCCTATAGTTTTCAGGATCTTCTGCAGCTAGTTCTACCAACAGTTGCGTCGATGCTACCAATTGATCTCGTCGTTGAATCCAGAATTTTACCCACCACCGACAAGGTCGACGTTTTCTTTTCTTTTCTTTTCTAGCAATTTACGACTTTTTTTCTGTACGCATTAACTCAATCCCCACATTCACTAAATCAGTTGCCGCCATTTTGAACACTAGTGAAACAAATTCAATCACTGAATGCTGTAAAACCTTTTCGAATTTATTGCGGAAGCATACGCCTTTCACTGCAGATGAAGTATCCGTGATGAACATCCAAAGTTTAAAAGTGTAAATTCGCTTTAAGCAAGGAAAAGAGAAAAAATACGAAAAGATCAAATCATATAACTCAAAGAGGAAAAACTAAAAAAGCAAGTTGTAGAAAAAAACAAATGAAATGTTTAAAAATATAGAACTAACAGGTGTAAATGAGAATGAAGACATAGATCAGTTGTCGAAGACATTTAAACTTACTTTATTAAAAGTTTGTAGAAAATCCAACTCATCTAGAAAACAAACAGCATGTCAGAGTGAAGACATAAAAAAGACAATAAGAGGAAACAAACAAAAACGTAAGAAATATCGCACAAAGAAGGACAAAAAGTACAAGTTGTACAAAGAAAGTAGAGAATTAGTGAAGAATATGTTCCATACATCTGTCAAAAGTATTTTATAGTATAAAAGGAGTAGAATTTATAGAGAGCATTAAGAACATATAAGGTAGGAGAAGAAATAATTGAAGTCGTCAAAGAAATGTATAATAACACAGAACAAACAGTGAAGATACATAACCAAGAATCAGAAGAATTTAGCACCAACAGCGGAGTAAGACGAGGCGGAGCACTTAGTCCCTTCCTATTTATTTACTCGCCATAAAAATAATCTGCATAATCATGTTCTCTCCCCCATTTGGCTGCAGACTCTAGGCAAGTCGTAATCTAGTGACTTTATTAAATTTCAAATGGGAGGGGAAGAAGGGGGATCAAAGTTGTAAATTTTGCAGTTTTTGAAAACGAAAAATCGGGATAACTCGGGTGGATCAATTTTGCACAAAACTTGGAAAGAAGGTGTACTTTGGAACCTTCGACTAGCGATGAAAATGAACAAAATCGATTGAGACAGGCCTAGTGATTTGAGATTAGGGACGCTGCAATGTAAAGCCTCTAAGGAGTGTTTTGCCCTAAGAAGTTTTAAATTTGGGCCCGTAGGATAGTGGTGGGGGCTTCTTGAAGGTATCAAAACGGCTTTGGGGAAAACCGTTGTGCTTTGTTATCTGCTTCTGATTCCGTTAAAGTCGATTTTTCATTCGCTTAACAGGTAAAACCAACTGACTCCTAGCTCGGAAACCATACCTAACTACGTATGTCTGGTTTTTGCTGTTCAATGTAGCAAAATACTGAAAACCGTGTAGATACGGCCCTGAAGCTAGATAAAAAAATTCCAAATCTTTTACAAAAAAAAACCTCGAAACCTACGGGGGGGCGTTCTCCTTATATCCTTTCTAGCGCCGTTATTTTTGGATGATTATTAATGCTGAGACTCGGCAAGTAGCTCTCCTAAATCTTTGTGCTTTTGGACTGTAGATTCGATTAAAATGGCTGGAGGACCTTGGAAGATGGGAAATTTTAAAATTTCTTATACATTTTTATTTTTGGTTTCTCGTCATTGGTGCTGGAACTGTACGTCCTATCGACCTGAACATCGTAAAGAGAAGGTCAAAATACGTAAAAAGTATAAGAAGTTCCGTTTTCAAAAAAGCACTCCTTGCACTTGAAAACTGGACTTGATGATATAACATAGAAAAGTCGGTGCCCATACGCATGTGGTCGGGTAGTCATGGAGGTGTTGCGGGACGATATCTTGCACTCTCATTACTCACCATAAGTATAATAGCAATAAACTAAATAATCAGAATAAATTCGGTAAGAGTTTCTTAATTAAAAATTAATAATTCTTGGGAAAATGCAAGTTATCTAGTTTTTTTTACTTTAATATCGAGTAATTTTCGTTATTTCTCAAAACAGACTTCTGATTGCAGTTGAAAGTTCAAGTTATATTTTAGTGAAGAATTTCGAGTTATTTGGGCCCAAAAATACAGTACGAAGTTGCAATAGTCCCACAGTGCCTATACCATTGTAATTTTGATATTTAATGACTTTTTTTTTCGTTAAGTAAATTTTCTCAAATTATGGCCGAATTTGGAATTTGGTCTGCATAATCATCTAATTAAATTTAAAACTGTTAATTTTTAGGGTTCTTTCATTTAAATTGTCCCTTTTAAAAAACTGAAAGATTCTCCAATTCGATTAACTCTCTCGGTTGATTTATTTTGAAATCATTACGTTCTCATCAGTATTTTCTAGATACTGCTTGTTACCCCATGCAAAAATCCCATTTTCGCCGCATAATTATCTAAAATCCTAACTTGAATTAAGAAAATATAAAAAGCAAAGTTTCAAATTTGCCTTACAATTTAAAATCAATCCTACATTCATCATTTAATTAACAAATTTCAGTGAAACTGACTGCGTTGATGTTGGTTTGTTTTGTGTAGATTTTTGGTAAATTCCCTTGAAGAATCTGACGGTAAAATTGAAATTTACTAGGCATATTGGAATTTTTCTATAAAAAAAAATATCTTTTGTTTAATTTCGCTGGTATTTGTTTGGAGTCATTCCGGAGATTCCCCGCACGAATAAAAAGGGGTAAGATACTACTCGTTTTGAATTAATATCGTCTTAAATTAATTAAATGCGATTGTTTTATCAAACTATCAGGTACGTTCCGAGAGATACAAAACCTTGGGAGAAATGTGTTGAAATTAGTGAAATCGCAAAATCTATGAGGGCTTTAAGGTTGGAAATTCTTTAATTGCAACTTTCCATTGATGTTGTTCCTCAGGATAAATTGGTACTTGTACACTGAGGCCCTTTTAAGGCAGTTTGGTCTCCAATTACACCTTCAACGACTTTGTGGTGAGCAATCAGAATTTGGAAGTATCTTCTTGCAAATTTTCTTCGGGAAATAGTTTGACTAAATATACTTCGTGCACGTCAAAATATTCTATGCCGGCAATTTGACATGCACTTGGGATATTACTTATGAACATTGTTGCGAATATCTCCATCAATTCTCAGCCTGTTTCTGCAAATAAGATCAGGAACAGAATCAACTGATAAGTGCAAAAACTCGATATTTTCGATAAGGGATTTCATAATTCGTGGATGCCAAATCTACCAAATTATGGTACATTGAAAGAAAAAAAGGCACTAATGCTCAAATTATTGTCAACACTTATTGATGATGCTCGTAGCATGTTGCTTACCGCTTACAATAGCCTTCCCACAGAGGTTTCCTTTGTACGCTTCTAAAACATCTATTAGCAGAGCAGCTAGATCTTCACTGATCAAAGACTAGATTCGAGATGTAAAGCTGCATATTTTTTATATCGTACCCAACAAAAGTTAGTTACGCATGATACATTTTACTTCACTAATATGTAGGGCAGTTCTGGTTTAGTTTAGTTATTTAAAAAAATTACCATTTTAAGCACTATGCGTGACAACACCTGACAAGGCGTAAAGTACTTATTTCCGCGAAGTCGTGCGTTACGTATTAAATTGAATCGATTATCGATCACAGTCAATTAACATGACTGTTCGATTATTTTCTTATTGTACTGGGATTAATGTCAGTATCAATATTGTAATAAGAAATCTTGCAACATAGAGAAATTGTTGCAAACTTATTTTTAATCATAGCAGCTGAAGAAAACTTTGGATTTGCACTACAGGTAAATACATAACACTTCACTTTTGTTATGTTAAAAAACCATCAAATTTAGAATTTTGTTTTCTTGTTCTTTGTTATCATCACAAATGTAAGTAATTTTAAAATCTATTTGGAAGTTTTAGAAGCTGATAAGGTTGTTAAATAATTATTTTATAAGATTTTTCATAGTGTAATTCCCTCGGTATTTTATGCAAAAATGAAGATTTCCCCAAAATATAGGGGGGAAGTCGGGGAAGTATGAGTAAGTAAAAACATACGCGGCACGCTCGAAAACTTCCTGCAATCGGATACTTCCGGTGGCATCAGCGTTGTGCCATTGTCAAATTCGAAAAATTTGTCACTTCTAACCTATACCTAATTCAGTTGACAGTGCTCATGGTAACAAAACACCATTAAGAATTTCTTGTTGATAGTATATCTTTGGTTTAGTTTTACATTTCTTTCTATGAAAACTAAATGAGTCTTTCCGTCTGCAGTTACTCCGGCCCCTGCTGTAACTGATAAGGGTTTCTGCGGTCTGGAAACCCTGCGACCACATTCTATAATACCTTAGCATATATTAGATTATCATGACGATTATAACTGTGTTCTATAGTAAGGAAAGTAAAATGTTTCTGTGACGATTATTTTCTTGCATTGCCCCTGTCAGTAACTGATTCTTTTGTAGTGTATAGGGCTTTGGGTGAAGTTCATCTTTAACTATTTCCAGTTTAGTTTTACGATTAACATTAATAGTTTTTTCTGCAGTTTTCTGAAATAACTATCTTGAATTTCGCCTGAGACGATCTCTAATAATATTTTGGGTACGACGAGTATTGTACGTTTCTAGCAATCTAGCAAATTTCATACTCCATTAAACGTCCAATAGTTCTTAAAATTGTTTGTCTAACTATAGCACCGGGTAATCTTATTATCTCAACTGCACGTGCATTTTAGGTATATAGTACAACGAAATTATAGCGTGGCGTACGTTTGTCAGATTATGACAACTCAACACCTCAACTTCAAACGAATACGAAGATGAACAATACTGTTGCGATAACAGTGAAGAACTTCGTCAGAACCTATCAGATCTGGCGATCTTTTGTCTGGAAATTTGTTGGTTTACGATTTTCGCTAAAAGTCAGATTTAGAGAATCAAAATTTAGCAAAAATCATCGTTCTTATTGGCGACCAGAGCCGGCTCAAATCATGTCAGCGCGCTTAAGCCAAGATTGTCTTTGTGCGTCCGTGGAATCCTCTCAGGAGTTCCGAAACAGACATGGGGATCTTCCTCGGGCTTTAAAAATGGCATAATGCAAGATCCTTGTGGAATGCCGGCCGGGTGGCAATCCTACTGTTGCGCCCCTTAACAAGTGGCGCCCTCAAGTTGCACCTAAGACGCCTAACGTTTTGAGCCGACGTCAGTATCTGTTGTTATTAGAGATTCCAGACAAAATCATTAAATTCCCTGACTTTTATTTATATTTCCCTTACTTTTCTCTATTTAGGTTTTCCCTGGCTTTTACAGAATTTTCCTGTTTTACAGGAGAGGCAGAACTGTTTTAAAACAGAAACTAATTCTAGCTGAAAAGACTCTATCTCTTCAATATGTGGAGGCAAGTAAAGCGATGACTGAAATAGCGAAAACTGGATAAAATGCGAGATGGGCAGTGAATGACGTTATTTTGAATATTTTGCTCAAAGTCAATATTACAAAATATACGTTGAGCTTGTTTCTTAATTTGTTATCATGCTTTTTTGTTATAATTAAGGATTAATTTAAAATTCAATTATCTGGAAAAGGCGTTTTATTTCTCTTTGTCACCAACACAGATTTATTGAGAGGCATGATGATATAACAGCTGAGCAATTTTAATATTTGGGCATCAGGTTTTAAAACATGAATTGCGGCCTTGGGACTGAAGAGAAAGAGGAGGGGTGCTGAAGATCTCCAGGTAGCGCCTTCCAAGGCTTGCGCTCGGCATTGTCAACAGATTTCTTGCTGACGAAGGCGCTAAATCGAGTGAGATCTTTCTTGTTCTTCGCGTGCCTTATCCGTTATCGAACGTTAACGATCATGTTGGCTATCATTACTTTGTTTACAGCAGCATTGTTGTTTGTCCGAACCAGATTTTTCATCCAGGATGTTCGACGTCTTCTTGGGCCTCTTCTTCCATCAATTTTGCTTCGTGTAATTGCTTGTAGGATGTTATACTTTTCAGGATGTCTCATCACATGTCCGAAGCATTCTAATTTACGGTGCTTAATTGTTTTTATTATTTCTTTGTCTTTTTGTAGTCGTCCGAGGACGATTTCGTTTCTTATCCTGTCAGTTCAGTTTATACGTAGCATGCATACGTCCACATTTCAGAAGCTTCTAGTTTTCTAGTTGCGGCTTCTGTTAGGGTCCATGCATTCACTCCGTAAAGAACAAGCCTCCATTGTTTTACTGAAGAGTTGTTGTAAGCCGATCAAACTATCCATCGGCGTACCGAAAGTTATTGTTATTGATGGGCATTTCATTAACTTTAATTCCCTCATTTATGTCTTCTAGCGCTTCCCGAAAGATTCTCTCTGAATATATATTAAAAATAAGCGGACATAAAATACATCATTGTCTTACACCTCTTTGGATATTAAATTCTTCTGTTTTCTTTCTCCTACACGTACACAAGCTTTCTGCCTCCAGTAGAGATTTGCTATGAAGGAAAGGTCCTCGTTGTCTATTCCTGTTGTTTTATGCACTTCTATCATTTTATTATGCTGGACCTTATCAAATGCTTTCTCAAAGTCAACAAACCCCAAGAATACGTCGCAGTTAACATCTCTGCATCTCTGTCCTAAGACTTGTATTCCAAATAATACCTCTCTAGTACCTAGTCCTTTACGGAATCCGGATTATGCCTCCCCGGTTTCTTCTTCTACTTTTTTATAGTTTCTTTCACGAATAACACACAAAAACAACTTCAAGACATGGCTCATCAAGCTGATTGTACGGTATTCGTTACATTTTTTTGCGTTAGGCTTCTTCGGAATTGTGAAAAATATTGATTTTAACCAATCTGATGGTGCAATGCGCTTGTCATATATAGCGTTGAACAATTCTACCCATATTCGTTATGATTTTCTTCTAATAACTTTAGCATGTCAGTTGGAACTTCATTGGGGTCTGTAGCTTTTCTGGTTTTTGCTCTTCTGATAGCGTTTTCAATTTCTTCTTTTGTTATAGGATTTCCTTTTTGTGTATTTTCCAGGCCATGATTCGCAGGTCTTTCGTCCGCAAACAGTTCTTGAATATATTGTTTCCACTGGAAATGATGTTGCCATCCTGGTCTTCTATCCTATCTGTTCCCCGATACCTGCGTTGATTTGTTATTTCTTTAACTTTTTTATGCAAGTGAAATAAGTCATGTCTTTTATCATATTCTTCCATTTCTGTACATCCTTGTTCGAACCCTCTCGCCTTGGCTTGTCTTATCTTTCTTCTAATTTCTCCGTTTAATGTGTTACATTCATCTACATCCATTTTTATCCTTTTGTAATTTTCTAGTCGACATCATCTGCAGAATTTCCTCCGTTATCCATTTCTTCTTTTTAAGGGTTTTGTCTCTCTTCAGTTTCAATTTTGTGTTCTCATTTATAGTTACTTTAACATTACTCCATACTTCCTCGATATTAACTGCTCGCGTAGTGTCTATCTCTCTTAATCTTCCCTGAACGATTTTAGTGAGTTCGTCTTTTATCTATAGACGTAAGGGATCATTTTCTCCAAACCATTTTTTCTCAATTCATTTTTTCCAATAATATAGTCTTCCACTAATAATTTTTCCAACGATATATTTTTCTACTAACAATTTTTACCGCTAATATCTTTTTCCAATAAAATGAAAATTTTATCTTGAAATTTAAACATTTATTTCTAAAAGTACATCAAAAATTATACTGATAGTATCAACAAACAACTGTTAGTATCAAAACTGAATATAGTGACCGACAGCTCTGAGGTACTCCTCTACGTTTTCTCTTCGCTCTTCAAATTTAGAAACGACATCGTAGATTCTTTCCTCAGTTTTTATTTCCGATTTCTTGATTTCTTGATACGGTGGCCTATATCAGGTTTGCGGATCATCGCTTCTGTATCTCGCTCTTTTTGAAGTTCAGATAGGAACATCTATACACTCGGGTGTTGTGCCAACTCTCGAACATGTTGTTGGTCTTCGAAAAACGATATAACACAGCTTCATATTGATTCCATATGTTATGTTAGGTTAGGGTAGGTTAGGTTAATATTGGAAAAATGTT
>VTPC01079305.1:0-13223 GCA_011009095.1 Ignelater luminosus | reverse complement strand
AAAAAACCACGCTACTTATCCATTAAATTAATTTATTGAGAGGTGAAGAAACCGGGACCTAATCAAATAATTGGAAAAATGGCTAACACTATAAAGATATTCTTACTGGGTGATTTTAATAGACGAACTGGGAAGAAAGTACATAATAATATCATAGGCCCATTCGGAGAAGATCAAATAGACGATAATGGTACAAGACTAATCGATATATGTGAATATAATAAATTTCAGATAAAAAATAGATTCTTTCAACATAAGAAAATTCACCAATACACCTGGATTCAGCCGACAAAGAATCTAAAATTGATAATTGATTATGTGATCACCAGAACAGATTTAAAAATAAAAGCAAATGACGTACAAACACTAAGAGGGACAATATGTGACTCGGATCACTACTTAGTAAGAGCTAAAATATTCTTCCCATAGGTAACAAACAAACACCATACAAAAAGTGATGAAAAGGATGCAAAAAAAAATAAAAAAGAGAGGTATAAATTGGAAAGTCTAGCACAAGATAGTGTGAAATACTTATCCCAGAAAAGAGTAAATGAAAAATTGATTGACGACTTAACCTATCGCTTTATGAGAAATATAAGAATATATGTGAAAGCGTCCATACAGCAGCAAAAAAAGCACTCGGAGCCAAGAAATATAAGAAGATCAATAAGGTGTGGTGGACAGAGAAAGTGGAAATAATAATAGAAAAAAAGAAAAGGCTATACCAGAAATGGATTAACTTACAAAACAGAAGGAGATAGAATGAGATATGTCGAAAAGAACATTGAAGTAAAAAGAACTGTAACGGCTGCAAAAAATAATATGTGGGATGAAAAATGTCAGGAAATCAACACATATATAGAAGGAAGAAGGAGTTTCGAAGCATAAGAAACTATAATAAAAGCAAAAACAACGGAAAGAAAGGGAAAAATGCCAATACAAATAATATCACAAAAAGAATGGATGAGATATTACAACACAGAAAACAGAGATGAGTACAAAATACCTGATGCAAAACGCATACACATTCAAGGAAAAAATGTGACAGTTACAGAAGACGGCGTCAAAACGGCTGTCAAAGCGTTACAAAATAACAGATCTGGTGGCCCGGAAGGTATATTTGCAGAACTGATAAAATGTGGGACAGAGAAGCTCTTCAGAATTATAATCAGAATTCTTAATCGATGTTTGAATGGCCATTTTGTCCCTGAACGATGCAAAAGCGTACATTTCTTTAATTCACAAAAAAAAAACAGAAAAGATCCTAACAATTACCAGGGAATTTCCATTACTAGCAGCAACCGATTATATGGAAAAATATTAAGAGATTTAATCGAGCAAGAGTACAACGGTTACGAAGAAGAGAAGCAATCTGGTTTCAGAAACGGGAGGTCGTGTACTGATAACGAATTTTGACTTAAACAGATCATAGAAAAAAAAAGTGCAACAATTCAAGAAGTACATCTAACCTTTATTGCCCTCCTAAAGGCATACGATACGATACCTTTAAAGAAATTGTGGAAAGTACTCCAAGAATCTAATATAAACCACACGATTATCAAAGCTTTACAAAGTTTTCAATTCCTTTCCTGTAACGAAGGGCTTAAGACAAGGATGTTATGTATCTCCAACTCTCTTTAAGATTTACGTAGCCAAAGCATTACACCGATGATAGAAAGCAAAATGTAACAGTAAGGGAGTAGAAATAAATAGTAAATGCTTGTACACACTACAATTCGCAGACGATCACGTTATAATAGCGAACAAGGAAGGCATAGAATATATGGTAAGAAAATTAATCGAGGAATTCTATAAATGGGGATTTGTGGTGAATACAGAGAAGACTAAGTACATACAGGGCTTTCATTTGAAAACTTCCCACCTTGAATAACTCTTTAATTAGTAGAATTATCAAAAATCGCTAAAACATGTCGATTTTGTTTTGGAGGGGGACATTTAATAAGCTATTCTAATCAGTTTGGAAACTTTCACCCTCCCACCTAACCACCCCCCATCTCAAACTTTTAAATGACACTACCCCATGTGTGATACATTATTTTAAAGAATATAAGATCCTCAATCTTTTGCATCAAAGAAAATTAAAATAGGCCTAGCCGTTCGTGAAATAGAGACAGAAATGTATTGATTGAATTAAATACAAAACAAAATCGACGTGTTTCAGCAAAAAAAACCAGAGAATTCTGCATACTCATTACGTTCGACACAAAAAATGCGTTTGACACTGCTAGATGGAGAGGGATCGTCGAAAATCTAAAAGAAATAGGAATAAATAAATATCTGACAAACATTGCCAGTCATTTAGGCAAGAGAAAACTTATACTTAGCTATGGAAACAAGCGGAACATCTACTGTGGGGTCCCTCAAGGCTCCATCTTAGAACCAACTTTATGAAATGTATATTTTAATAAAGTAACAAACCCAAAACTACCGAAAAAAGTTGAGATGATTTGTATGCCGATGATACTGCTTTGATTATAACTGGATGGAACATAGACGACCTAATAAGGAGAACAGAAATATCCCTGCATAGAATTAACAAATCAATTAAAAAAAATTAGAATTCGCAATTCAAAAAACAGAAATGGTAATATTATATAGAAGTAGAACATTAAAAAAACTTCTTATGTAACATAATAATTAGTAGTGAAAAAATCAAATACCTGGGGGTATACTTCAACAAAAATATGAGCATAACTGCTCACATAGAATATGCTACAAAAATCAATTGGAGCGATAACTATAGCTATGCCTAGGGCAAGAAGACCACTCGCAAGTATAAGAAAAGTTCCTAGCAGAGTAGGACACTCAATACTGTTATATGCATCACCCATATGGAAAAATTGCCTAAACTATAAGAAATGCAGATATAAACTAGAGTCTCAAAAAAGAAAAATGTGCATAGAAATTATTTCGGCATACACCACAGTATCTGCGGTGGCGGTACAGGTTATAGCGCAATTAATGCCAATAGCTATCATGGCCTGGCGAAGAAATAAAACCTTTAAAGACAAGGAGACCAACAAAAAAGACATAATAAATGAAGCAATAAATAAATGGTAAAAAGGTGGCAAACAGGGGATACCTAAAACTGCGAAATGGACCAGAAGACTAATTAAGAACATTAAACCTGTTACGTACCAAAATGAACTTTAAGACACAGGCTTATAATCAGCGACTAAAAGGCACGGAGAACTAAAATTGCTGATACCCAGACTAGCAAACAGTCAAAGACGGTTAGGTTCGGAATGCTTACTTACCACTGAAATAGCTCAAAATCGGTATTATTGAAAGGCGCCATTATGGATTCAGCCAGATAATAAGATTCAAAAGGATCATAGTCCCTTTTAAATCGGCAACAGCTTTACAAACACTTACTTAAGCTTTCTGAAACAAAAACTTACTTAAGGCGTTAACCGCCCTATACAGGAGTATTTTCAATTCACCCTGTATATGTTTCTTTAATTAAATTTGGAATAACTAAATCAAATCGTCAACCCAGTATATCAAGGTCTTTCAAGTCGCCCGGTATATTCTTTACTAGTTAAATTTAATATAACTGGATCAAATTAATAAAGTGCTTAGGTAACTTCAATAATTTTACTTAAACCAGTGCATACAAGTACAATAATAAGGCTATCTTTTCAAACAAAAAATCTATTATAAAATAAATCAAATAAATGATACATACAAAATAATAAAAAGAGGAAATTAAAACAAATAAACAGACAGTTATACAAAACACATAAAACTTTATAACATGGATGTCAATAATCATGTAAAATTTACTGCGCAGAATTCTGGCCACTGACACTCGAGGGGAAGTCCCTAACGCCAAGTGCGTGGACCCCCATCGACGCCTTTCAAACAGCTTACGACTGCATTAAATATATTTAAAATATCTTTCATTTAACAAAACTCGACAATAAATTTGTTCATACCTACAGATTAAGAAAACAAGCAGAATAGTTATGATTAAAATAAAACTTGTTCAGATTACAATTTTCACGTTTAACTTTACTGAATTATAAATTTGTTGTTCATTAAAACAGTGAACTAAAACGAATACAACACCACAATAATTATACAAAAAGAAATAGTCGTTGTATCTTTACATTCATGCCAAGGAAAACCTAATTGTTTTTTTCCACTGCACAAACTTTGAATGCACTTTGTATATTGGACCAGCATACGTAGACACTACGATCTTAATTGGTGTTTAATAACCTTTCAATAGCGGTACAATCCAAACTTGGTTCACAGAACAACTGCATTTTTAATTGCTTGAAACGTTGGGAGCTGGCTGGTCTACGCAGTGACAAGGACATCAAGATGACAGCGTACCCATTAAATTTTTCACATACAGCGAAGGAAGAGAACGACGCCCTACTTCCAGCAATGTGTTTTGAACGGTAACCTGTTTTTTGAAATCCAGCACTACGCTGACACTTAGAACACACTTTAAACAGACAATAACTTAAGAGGCCAGCAACACTGCATTGTTAGGGGAAACGCCTGACCACAGATTTCCTTCACCAGAAACCTTCTTGCACAATTACCAAATTCCTACTGATCTCCAATGACGTCGAGACACGCCCTGATCTGCACGCAAATGCGACTTATTCAGTAACTAAGTTACACAAATTGCTATCCCGCGAAAGCAACTACTCTCTACACCACGCATCCCAATTTGAATTAATTATCGCGAGTTGATGTTATGAAATATAGAGACCTTAACAAACCATGATTTGGAAGAAAACGTGGGAATGTAGACTATTGGTTGAGTCAGTTTCTGACTGGTCATGGGAGCTTCGGAACTTACTTACACAGAATTAAAAAGAGAGATACTGAACACACCATCTTTTATTGTAGGAGATGAGAAGAAAAACAAATAGAGCTGAGAAATAAAACTTGGAAGAGACATATACCCTGACGATGCGATAGACACTATGTTAGAACAAGAAATAAATTGGAATATGATATATCAAACTATTAGAGAGATAATACAAATAAAAGAAAGAGAGGATTAAATTTCTAATAAATCGCACCATAGCAAACATCTGAGAGCTGAACATCATCGCACTTAAACCACGCACTTCTCCGAAGTAATGCTCGTGCGCTTCCGGAGCCGATACGATATGCTAAATGTGGAGGGGGGTTTCTAGCGGGCCGGCAACCCCGCACGAAAAAAAAAGTTTTAAAGAAGGCAAGAGCTTTAGAAGAGATAGGAATTGTTAGTGTTAGAAAATTTTGCTTTGTTACCGATTGCGGAAGACTGAAGTATCATCATTTTCTTAGCAAGATCTCTCGATCGTTCTTTTCAATGTCTTTAAAAAGAGTATAAAGGTATAAAAACATATACCTACAGATGGTATTTAAGACAGTCCGAATTTTTCTCTAAATATCTTACTTACTCGTTTTCATTTAGAATTATTTTATTTTGAACTAATTCTAGAATTTCCAATTGATTTCATGGGCGAACTAATACAGCCACTGTTACTCCCACCGTTTACCAGCGCCACAGATGACCAGCGCCTACCTAAATAACTTCACGTTGACATTCAAAGCAGTGGGCAGAGATCACACCCTCAGGGGTCATAGCAGGGTGTACCATACCTAGCTGTAATGAGAATTTAAAAGCTTTGTGTGTGAATAATTTTCATTTAAAACTAATTTTAATACAGTTATATTAAAAGAACAAGTTTTAGTTGGACTGTAAATACCCACTGTGCACTTCAATTTAAATATTAATTATGATTGCATCGATAGCTTTAAAATTTTGTACAACTTTCCTTTGTGTTTCTGACATTAGTTGCGTTTAGGATTTAAAAGAAAAACAGTATTCGAGATATTTGCTACTTTGCATTTTTTTAAATTTATTTTCAATTAGCTTTGTATTGCTCATTTTATTAAAATTGTAAATAAATATGTAGACATCATTATTTATAAATAAACATTCAAATGTATTTTGGTGAATTCTCGAAATCATTTATATCTTTTACCAAATTTCCAGACAGCATTTATAAAAGTAAATAGATAAGAGTTCAAGAAAAGACGCTTAAAAAATTTCATAACGTCAAGGTTCTACGCCAGAAACCTGTTATACTATATACATATTTACATAACGTTTTTACTTTTAGGATACAAATTAAATTTTGACAATAAAAGAGAAATTTGTAGCGATTTCTCATTTTGAATTTATTATTTTCAATTTTCCATACTCTGTTTCACATAAGATAAAACAATACCTACTCGACCTTAGAGATAATGAGAGGAAATCTTCTTTAAAATAAGTCTATTTTAACAATATTGACATTACACTAACCTATTTACCTTCTCGTAACTTTATAACAAAGATCCGAATACTCATTAAAAATGCCTTAGAATTTTCAGTAAGAAAAGAAAAATGATAATTGTTCTGCTTTTCCTCTTTGCAAACTACATCATTAATCTTTCTGTATTAAAGAATTAATTATAGTTTCACGTGTACCTAAAATTCACCCAAAATGAAGCAATAATATTCAACGTACATTTGTTTGTTTTGGAACAAAGTTAATATTCTACAATATAATGAATATTCTTAAGTGCTTTAGTTTACATTCTTCGCCAAGAATTTCCTTCATTGAATATAAAAGTAATAACAGCAGTAATAACAAATTAACTCTCTAGTTGCATAAAAGCGAGATTGAATTCTTGATAAAAAAGCATGCTAATTAAATGGTTTAATATCACTTGCTGGAATAATAATAATTTCTTCATTCTTATGTCAATATATTATGTTAGAAATGTTTAATGCAATATAAACATGCTATGTGTATATTAATTGGCAAATTAGGAAAATACAAAAGCATAAAAGTAGCGAATTAATTTTTATTAATGGCAAACATTGTGCCATTTGAATTAATCGAAAGTTTAACACAAGAAAACAAATTAGTTCTTTAGAAAATACCTTTCAGAAGTTGGTTAACTAGAAAACTGAGTTTTTATTACATAACATTTAACTTTGTAAAATAGTTAATTAGTATACATTTTCTATTTAATAATGCATAGAAAATATTTGACACCGAACAGAATTTAAATCTACTACTGTCGGTTTTCTGTGCCGATGTTTTACCAACTGAACTGCCATGGAAATATTTTTATACTTAATTATTTTATACTTAATTAAGTCTAGCTATCAGTTCTGTTTATTAACAAATATGACTAGTCTAAACTTGTTTTGAATCCGCTGTTTCATCTTTTAATCAAATTCCTCGATCATCTTAGCTTTCTGCAATTAGCAGTATTTTATTAGGTTTAGGTTGTTCCATTCAAGCTCTTTCTTCTAGGTCACACTTAAACAGTTCTAGGAACAATGATCATTGTGTCTCCCTTCTCTTTATATTTTAAAATATTCTTCATCTTGTTCTATTATAATTTCAACAGGCATGGACACCGGCAGTAGCTTTTGCAGAGGATTGCACAATATTTAAGGCAGTTACATTTTTGCAGGTTGATAACCAAGAAACATAATTAAACAATTAAGATCTTGGGTATCGGATATTTATTTAATAAACTTTTGCTCATGTTTATTATCCTACGTCTCTGTAATTTTTTTCCAGCCACTTTTATTTCTCAGACTTACTTTATTGCTCTATTCTTCATTAGTCTTTGTAAATATCTCTACCAACTTAATTGCCTTCTTTCTTATTTATTGTGTAACGCAATCCATTACTTTTTTCTATTTTTTCTGCTATATCTATCTTTTGTTTTTCTGTATTATCTACTGTCACTCCTGGATAATTAAACCTTTGCACCTCTTCTATCTGTTTTCTGTTTATCTGTATATTTATTCGATGTAATTATTTTGCTGTTGGTATCACTTTGGTTTTTTCTACTGTTTATTTTCATTTCGTTTTTTGTTAGTTCCTTGTTCTTCGCTTCCAGCAATTACAGTAACGTTGTCGGCAAATACACAGTATTTACTTAGTGGTTGGAGGTTTCTGTATCCTACATGTGATTTTTTGATTTTCGGGTAGCAACTCTTCATACCTTCATCTATAAATACATTATAATAATACCAAACTTATGACTCCTCATTGTCTCAGTCCCTTTTTCGAAGAAATTTAAAAAATTTCGTATCTGAATTCCTACATTCCGTATGTCTGTCTGTTGATCTATTGGCATGTTTCCGTAACTTTATAAGTTATATAAGAAATCAACTTAGGAGTTTCTTCTTCTTCTTCTTTCTTCTTTCTTCAAACACAGATAATCAGTATTTTGATATCTTGGATAGTTCTTGAGATAATCGAGATCGAATACGGCGATTTTTTTAAATAGTCTGTCTGTTGGTTTTTGCTATGTTCCTGTAACTTTACAAGGCATGTTATATATGAAATCAACTTACAATCTGTTAAAATAACTTAAGAATTTGCCCATATCTGCGAATATCAATACGAATTGAAGTCACAATGCATAAAATGTTTTCTGTTTTGTATAACTCCTTCTGTCAGTTGACCTTATAACAAAAGTTCAAGCACATTATGTTCTGCGAAAGAAATATTCCTCCAAACAAAAACCAGTGTCTTTAAGAAACAATGAAGCGTAATATTTAAAATAGAAATTATTTACTAAAATGTATTCACTTAAAATTTTATTTTCCCTGTAAAGTAGTCTGAGAATTGACCTCCCAGTTTGCTTCTATCAAAGCATATGTCTTTCCATCTCGATCTTATACCCTGAAAATATAAAGGACCGAACATCTTTTAGAAATTGAATTTTCTAGTTGTTTCTCTCAGAAATGTTTAAGGAGAATAAAATCGGATTTCTGTCTTATCTTGCAGTAAATCATGCCACGGCAAGTTAAATATTGTTGAATTTATAGCTTGCAGACCTGCAGCTGTAAACCCAAGCTTGTTATCTTCAGCGTGTGAAATTTCGGTCTATTCTTTTGCATTAGCACAACTCAACGCCCTAAAAGTGGTCAATCTTTGTCTTATAGTTGTCGGCCGACCAATAGAATTATAATTTATCCCTTGACATTATGGTATACAGGGTGAGGAACACCTTCTAAAATTCCAAAGCAGTTAGTTAGCGGCTATTCCTTGAGAGGGAGCTATCTCAAATTTTCGCGCGAAAACACAAAAATCATAAGGTCCACATTTTTTTCTCGAATTGATAGTTCATCTCTAGTGAATTATAGCTTATAGAGATTAATCGGTTAAGTTCCAGTTTAATCTACGCAGGGATTCCGAGTAACCCTAAGTAAAATTGCTTTATGTTTTTTGGACTGTCTGGTATTCATATCAATTGCTTGGTAATCAAGCCGAAATATTTTTGACGTTAATATGAAGCGTCTGCTGCTTACTGTATTGTAAACTTCGGTTTCGCCGCTAAGTTCCTTTCCTTTTCGCCTAGAAGAATTTTATCTTTCTCGAATTTCCAAGCTATATAGCTACTACCTCACCTTGCTGACGGTCAACAACTTTTGGATTAATTACGCAACTCGAATAGACCGGCCAGAGCTTTTGTTTGTGTATTTTGGTGTTGTTTTGTGTTATTTCATATAACTGCACACTGTACAACTCACCGATCAACGTAAGTCTGCATAATATTTCTAACTTTGTACACCATAGAATTTCACGTTGATATGCACCCACCAATTTTCTTTATTGTAAATGTTTGTAAATACATTGTTAAATTAGAAGTGTAGTTTCAAAGGTTTATTATCGCTTTGACCACCATTAAACAATCTAGCTATTTGAATTTGCTTGATTTTGAAACAAGTTTAAAAAAATCATCATAATAATTTTATTTACTAACGGATTTGGTGTTAAATGAAGTATTTTAGCAACTCCAAATTCTTGAATTTTAAAAGTTACTTAAATTATAGGTGAAGAATTCTCACCTAGGGAAAAGCTTTTCTAGACGTCCAAATTATTTTAGGAATCTTTAACAAAAACTTTTGGGAAATAATATACTAAATTAAACGAAGTTGAGACGATTCTATCTTTAACTTCGGATCAGAGTTGAAGATTATTTTGTTATCTGGTAACTTCAATTGATTCACTCTTGTAACGAAGTTATTTTGACTCTAATAAATTAAGACTGTTTATAGAAGAATTATAATTTATTTGTAGATTTATCCGTACATTGTATACACCGGCGTGTTTATCCGGCTTTCCCCAGGTGGTGCCACATGATAACGCCGGCGAATATTTATTATGTTATAATTCGAATACTAACAATTAAGTTATAAAATGAATTATAAATTGAATTTCCGTATCAGTATTAGAGACCGCTAATACTTGTTAAATTTTATGAAGTTCTAATAGAAATTGTTTAATTTAAAATTAACCATTTACCGACCGAATTATAAATTGTAATTATACTATTTTGAATCGCTTCATTAGCAGAGCGAACCGAGCATTTATTCCCCAGATTAGGCCGTTTTGCCCACGCGAGGGCATCTCCACCACAAGCGTGGGGGGGAACGAGCGGGTATAAATACCAACGCCCGACCGCAGTGAGGGCAGTTCCGTTCCAGAATTCGAATTCCGTTCCAGAGCTCCAGAAGTCCAGCAGTCATCACATCAGTCGAATTCTAGTAAGTAAACCGAACAGGTAAAGAGGTGCCCTCTCCTGCTTGACCGTTCTCCTTGTTTTTCCTACACCGTTCTCTTCCTTTCCTCTTGCGAGATCCGTCCCGTCCCTACTTGTAACTGTATTGTCGGTGTGGCGGTCGATCCGACACATCGCCGGTCCAGTCCAAGTTCGGTCATTTCGGTACGGGTGAGGCGGTCGATCCGACTCATCTCTGCTGGGTGGCTCCGTGCCCTGCCCTACTTGCGGCTGTATTACCGGTGCGGCGGTCGATCCAACGCATCGGCGGTCCGGTCCAAGCCCGGTTACTCCGACGCAGGTGAGGCGGTAGATCCGACTCATCACCGCTGGGTAACTCCGCATCCATTCCCTTCGTATTCCCCGCTCACCATCATAAAGCTCCTGACCCGACTAACCGCGTACCCGACTCTGTATAACCGCACGCCGCCCGCTTGCTGCACTACCGGTAGTAACGATCCCAGAATTGGGCGTAGTGGCTAAGTAGTGGCTTGTATTTGTTTGTTTGTATGCTTACTGTAATACCTGCTTGTATTAATAGATTGTTTGGGCTTGATCGATGTTTTATTTCTATATTAAGCTCTCTGAGTTTCTCTTTCAGCCGTCGACCCCTGGAGTCACCGGGTCTCCATCGTAGCTGCCCGGTGAGCCCTCGCCCGACCGCACCAAGGGCGAGGTGGGGGAGTAAACCCCCTTACAAAATCTGGCGCCCGAGCACCGACGACTGAGTATCGGAAAGAAAGCGTCACACTCTTTGTTATAATTAAGTTATATTAGGTTATAGATTAAGTTAAATAACTCAGGTTAGTTTCATAAACTCATTACCATTTTATATTACCTAAACATTTTTGGGCATTAACGTAACTTAAAGTAACGCACCAGGTAAGGACCCCGCGGATATTAAGTCATACAGACCAATTAACTTATTTCCAGTTCTGTCTAAGATCTTCGTAAAGCTGCTATGGTGGTTCTTATTTTTCGACTTTTGGTGCAAAAACCCTGCCATTTTGTTCCTTTATATAAGAAAGTAAAACCTATAAAAAGTTGTGACTATGGATTGACTTTAAGACGTGCCGCATAAACACTAAAAGTTTCAAAAAAAATTCAATAACAGTATGTAATTTTTTCATAATAATAATTATTAATAAAAACCTCAGAAAAAATAATATATTTGCATGATACGCACTATACTTACAAGGTAAACAAATAGAAAAATTGAAATACATAATTCTGAACAAAGAATAATGAATAATAAAATACCAAGATTTCAAAATACGTAAAAAAGGATCGCCATCATCACCATCAAACGAACAAGGGCTATGTAAAATGATTATTACTGGACATTGCATTACTTAGACAATCTATAAGAAGCAAAACACATAAAATTAAATTATAACTAAGTTTTGTATTCCAAACCTGTAAGAGACAGGTATTGCTTTTTGGTTATTTTGCTATAAAATTCTTTAGTTCCAAAGTGTATCGTTTACAAATCTGAGTAAATTCAATATTTCAACAGCTTTTCTACAATTTTTATTTTCTTTTCATAAAGCACAATCCAATTCTAAGAAATCCATTGAGATATTGGACATTTTTTTCCTGTAATTAGTAATCGTCTGAAAGCTGTTTAGTCAGAAAACTGGTAATATCTTCAAAAGATAAAGCTTTCTTCTTTGGAATGTCGCTTTTTATCTTTGTTTTCATTTTCTTCTTGCAACATTTTTTTGAGCCATCCTACGTCTCCTACGATCTTCAATTTTTTCATCAAATAATGATAGCACTGCACATTCTTCATTTAAATACCACAAGTGATTTAAAAACTTTCTCAGTCATTTTTTTCTTGTATTTTTTGTATGATTCTACTTTCTTTAAAAATTCTATGTCAATCAATAGAGCTTGATTCACCTGTGTGGAGGAAAACCAGACTTGGATGTAACATTTAACTACAGCAAACCTTTCTTAAAGCAGTTTTCTCATTTCTATTATGTGAAAAGTAATTCCCAAACATATATATTGCGCCATTTAATTTATTTTTCAATTTTATTAGCACTGAACTGGCACACAGCGGACGGCTGCTCTTCACCGGAGAGCTTAAAGTGGGTTCGATTAAGTCGGTTGTTTGTGTTTTAGGGCGCCAGCTAGCTTTTTCTTCTTGATGTTGGCAAATTATAGCAGGAAAGCTAGCAAACCTAACGGTAGTAGTATAGTAAGGCCGTGTAATTTTTTTTATAACAAAAGACTCAATTGAAATTCGGGGGGGGGGTTTAATAACAATTATAGAAACAGGCTTTTACATAAAAAATTTGTGGTGGTGTCTTACTTATGCCACGCTGGTGGTAATCACGCCTAAAGTCATGAACAGCTGTACAGTAATCTCTCTGTATGATCTCGATAGGAGGCGCAAATTAATTATTGGTTAAATAAAATTGTAATTAATTAAAGACGCATTACACACGTAAGAGCTCTTATGGTGGTGCACACAAGTGATTGAGTATTATGACTAATATTAGTGTTTGCGACTTCTATCAAATCAAAAACGAGGAGCTGTCACGTCAGAATTTTGTGCAACGTTTTTCTAAAGTAAGCGACTACTATTAACGGGGTATAAG
>VTPC01079278.1:10974-25154 GCA_011009095.1 Ignelater luminosus | reverse complement strand
TTTTTTTGTGTCTAATTGTTATAATTCCCAAATTGGTACCAATTGTGTTTATACCATAGTATTAATTTCATTTCTTTGATTTGACAGTTATTTATTTTTTATTTAATATTGTTGTGTTTTGTTGGTTCCAAGTTATAAAGGTTTATTTATATATTTTATGTATTTAAACTTATAATGGTTTTTTGAAGTCATCCTCGGAGGTTTCTTGCTGGTTCTTCCTTCAATCTGATTTTCGAACCAGTATTTGAAAAGTCTTATTTTGGCTTACACATTAATATTTGTTGTTTAATATACAAAGTTCTATTGAAATCACAATCTGTGTTTTATTTGACTTCCTCTTTTCCCCACTATCGTTCGTAGGCAGTGTATCCAGGTTTTAGAAAATCCTTTTCTATTCAATTACATCTATTCCATTTTTCTTTCAGCGACATTTTGATAACTGCTGATTAGCAAGTCAATTATTGTATGGACTATTAGTAAACAGATTATTCAAAAAATAACACAGTGTAACTAGACTGTATATTAAACTGATTATAACAATGTCAACGGAAAGTTAGTGTTCCTGTTTCTTGGACAGTCTCTTATACTATTGAAACTCTTTGAGACGGTACATTGTTAAAGATTACTTGATTTTGCTGTATCATGAAAAGTCGTCAGAGGTATTAGTGAAATGTAATTAAGTTTTATGATCTTTACGAGATTCTATAAAAGTTTTATGATTTTACAATGTAGCGACACAGTTTCCTTAAAATATCTTCTGAGGCTATTTTACCTTCTCGATAACACCCGTGTAGTCTTCATAAATCTAATTTCTTTACAGAATGAAGGAGTGTCAATTACGGTTGTCAAGGCCTGCTAAATATAAATGCTTACTATGAAATTGTCGAAATTCAAGTTATGTAAACCAAAATCATTTGGTCGTTAATCCGAAAAATTCCCTTGAATTTATTAACTTACAGAATATTTATCTCAACTTCGAGGTTGTTAATTATATTCAATAATACGATTTTCACGAGTGATGTCGCTGAGTTTCTAATGGTTAGTTGTCTGAAACTTAGAAAAGAGTTTGATTCCATCGATTTCCTATTATCTTCAATTTTCTTCAAAATCGATCCCACAAGCCATATTCTATTTTGCATCTAATAAACACACCTCCTAGATAATGAATTCCTGATAATGAATTGCAGCTATATATTCAGAGTTTTGATCGACACTACCCGCACTACATTGTCGTTGCTAGGATAAATTTCACAGACTCGTCTCAGTTTTCATTTTAATGGAGGTAAGTTATCGTCCTTTACTAACACCAAATAGCCTACATTGACATTTGGCTGCTGTTTGGTTTACTTCTTCCGTTGTTGCTTTTCTTCAGTCACAAAAATACCTAGCGGCTTGAGACTCGAACCTTTTCTGATATGGAATAATTAATAATGGTGGTTGATAAACCCGGCAGGCACAATTTAGACTTAAGGGTAACATTTTTATCTTACACTCTAAATTAAAATAAGAAATTTTTAAATTTTGTACGCCACTTCTAGTTTTCATTATTCCACTATTACATTACACCACACAAGCGTATAATCAACTTCTCAACTTATCTTTTTCATGCTTGTGAACTTTATCAATAAAAATTGTTTTGTAAGTAATATTTAAATTTGCGAATATTTAAAACCCAAGTTCCAGTTTCGGGGGTGTTAGGTTATTCGTTTCGTCGTTACCTGGTCTTGCTAAAATGCACTGTATGTTGCAGAGGCAACACTTTTAATTTTGTTTTTGAAAAGACCAATAATCGAACATCTTGTGTCTATCTGCATCCTGTTTTAACACACACGTAAATCTGTTTGATGCGTTTTCTACATAGTTACTCATTCAGTCAAATTTTAATTTTAATTTATCCTACTTACATTACTTACTACCTAACATTTAAGTTTTCTACTCAAGTTTGTTTGCCTAATTCTAAGTTTCCATGACTGTTCTCAGACCTGCCTGTCACCTACAGTCTCTATCAGTCTTTGTTGCTGGTGGGTTTTTACACTTTTTGACCTACACTATTTTCACTGATACACCAAGTACATGCACCTATACCATTTGTCTTCTTTGTGGACAGGACATCTTTTCAGGACAATTTCTGGGCTCGCTATGGTCGGGAGTTTCGGAACTCTCGAATTGGTTGTGCTATGGTGGTTTCGTTCAAGATGTCCGAATTACTTAGGCGCGACGCTGACGTTGATAAGCTTTTCATTCATAAATGCTGTTTGGTACGGGCACTACTGGAAATATAGATCGTCTGCTTTGCCGATAAAATGGTAATGCAATATTATAAAGACCTGTGAGGACACTTACCTTGGCTAGGGAAGGTAGACAGCTGTTGACTGTTTATAAAGGCCTGACCAACAAATCTGACCCGTATAGGTTTTAGCGGTACAGTACAAAATTCCTCCACTTCGGTTCAGTATAAAAATAATGCTCGTCCTAGTCCGTATGGAGATAATTTCCGTTTGACTTAGGAAGAAGAAGTCTTTAGCCCGGTGTAGTAATCTTTTTTTAACAAGCCTGGCAGGTCCGAGCAGCCTGAGAAAACCGACAAACATGAAAAGCGCGACAGGACCTGATGGTCCGAGAGACCCGATAAGCTGAATGACCCGGCATCAAAAGATCAGAACGTCGCTATTGAACCGGCTTGACGTAGGCCTGGAAAGCCCAATAGAATTTTAAACTGATCTTTGAGACGGGACGTGCAAAACCTCGATCAAAAATCCTGGGCTACGTGTGCTTCTGCGGTACAGTATGAAACGCCTCCGCTTCAGTTCAGTATTAAGATATGCCTGCGCTAGTTCCTACAAAGATAACATCCGCCTGACTCAGAAAATATTCTCGTCCCGGTGCAGTACGAAAATCCTCCTTTTCGGCTTAGTATGAAATGCTTGTCTGAGTCAGTACGAAGAAGATTTCGGTTAGTCTTTTTTTGTAGTCGGTTGAAGAATGGAAGATATTGGATGCGATGCGATTCCATCGGCGTCTCTGGAGCTGTTTTTTGTTATTGCAATTTACATCGCTTTTTATCGATTATCGGCTTTGCGCCCCTGTATATGTAGTCGCCTCACTGACTGGTCCTGTTTACGTCTAGTCTACAGGAGCACATTTTCAATTCAACACCACCATTACAGCTGACAACCACCATTAAACCCAATTCCGGACAATAATTCACCTTTCAGCAATCCAACTACTAACTTCAAGGGCCTGAGAGAAGCTGCACAGCTTATAAAGCCTCTGCAAAGATTGCGATAATAAAAGTAGGAATTTGTTCTGTTGCGCTTGTCATTTAGTCGTAGTAATATTAAAGTGAATTAAAATGGTCAGTAGATAATAATGTGTGGAATGCTTTAGGTCCTGTGTCATTTTGTTTAGCGATACATCCTTTCAACAGTTTACTGACTTTTAAACTACGGTAGCTTAACAGGCTAGCTCAGACTTTAGACTTAGTATTAATACGAAGAAATGCAAAATTGTCGTTCTTTCAAATGATCTTATCTGCTTTGCGATACTATCCAAACTTATTTTTAACTTTAAATTCAATTAACCTAAATTAGGAAATCCTTTATTACAGTCAAGTTTGGTCAGACTTTGTATGTAGATAGTTTGAAGAATTGTCCACTAGGACATCATGTGGTTTATATATGCCATTTATTTCAATGGTTTTTCTTTCATACTTAATAGTCATGCTAATGCATTTTACGGAGCAATGTTTATTATGTCTTCCAAGCTAGTTTCATACTTGTTTAATAGTAAATATTCAAGTCTGGGCTTAGGAAAGGAGAGTCCATAACAGTGATATAAAAGACAGTCTGTCACAACACTCGCCAAAGTTGATATTAAATACCATAATATGTGTGGCCTGATTTTTCTGCTCGCCAGTGAAGATGCAATTTTTTTTAACATTGCCAACATTATTAACGAATTTCGATAGGAGTCGTTACTGAATTTACGAGGAAAGACCTAAGAGTTATATAGTTATAGAGAATAATAAATATGCGCCGCTATTAATAGGAGAACATTCATGCAAACTCTTCACAGTAATTAGCTTAGATATAGCAGAAGATCCAATATTTGTAGTATCTTTATATTTACCTCCAACAATTAGAAGCGCTTATTTAGAAGAAGATTAAATAGATAGATTAAGTAAAGTTTTATATAATTAAAAATATATAAGAAAGGCAGAAAGAATTATTATAGGAGGAGATTTCAATGCAAAAAGTGCGGTTTGGGGAAGTGAAAAAGAAGATAACAGACGGCCTAGGATAGTTGAAGTACCAGCAGAGTTTGATTTAATTGTTCTTAATATAGGAAATAGACCAGCATTTATAGGACATAGAGGGATAAGTAGAATAGACGTTACTGCAGCTAGTTATTTTGCATACATAGCAATAGATAGATGGGAGATTACGGAAGAGGAGACGCTTAGTGATCATTGGTTAATAAGATAGAAAATAAGCTTAAGAAATAAGGAAAGAATAGAAAACATTAGAGGATTTTGTAATAAAAAAGCAAATTGGAGAAAATTCGAAGATACATATTCTTTATTAGTTCAGGAATTAGAAATTACATTAGAAAATAGAACATTAGATGCAGAAATAAAAGCGGAAAAATATTAAATGAGGCAATAGCGTTTAGGAAATCAATGCCACAACGAAAGAGTTTTAGAAATAGCGTATCGTGGTGAACTAGGGAACAATAAAAATGACAGAAGCTAGGAGAGCTAGAAGAAAAGCACAAAAAAACAAGCGACGTTAAGAAAAACGAATATAGAATAATAAAAAGAAAATATTAGAATTAATAGAAAAAGGAAGATTAGAAAAATAGAAAGAATTTTGTACTTTAAATTTCGATAAAAATCCATGGGAACAGCTTATAAAGTAGTAAGGGGAAAAAGAGATAGGAACGCGATAATGTCAAGTGTTAGGAAATATACACAGGACGCAAGGGAAACAGCAGAATATTTATTGTTAAAATTCTTTCCAGAAGATAGCGAAGGGACAGATGATAATATACAAAAATGTATTAGGAAAGGAGCTAGAGAAGCGCATGAAAGTGAGTATAGAGAAAGCGAATTTTCTTATTCCGAAATAGGAAGGGCTACAAAAAGAATAAATCCTAAAGAAGCTCCAGGGTAGGATGGAATAATAGCTGACGTAGTACAAAAAGTTTTTAAAATAAACAGTCAGGTTTTTGTTAAATTATTTAATTTATGTTTAGAAGAGAGAATTTTTGCAAAAGTATGGAAGCATCAAAGTGTTAAATTTATTCCGAAACCAGAAAAAGAGGATATAATGGATCCTAGTAGTTTTAGACCCATTAGTTTACTTCCATTAATAGGGAAAGTTTTAGATAAGATAGTTTATTTAGTTAAAAAAAGGGTGGTTTTAATGATAGACAATATGGATTTAGAGCAGGACGAACCACCACAGATGCAATAGATAGAGTAATACACATAATTAAAGAAACAAAAGAAAAAGGGGATTATTGCGCAATAATAGCATTAGATAGTAGGAGCATTTGATAATGCATGGTGGCCTAGAATTCTTATAGAATTAGAAAGAAGGAATTGTCAAGGAAATTTATTAAAATTAGTTAAAAGCTTCTTTAGTGATAGGATAGCACAAGTAGAACTTTTGACCCATAATGTGTCCAGGGGATTAGAAAGGGGCTGCCTACAAGGCTCGTGCTCCGGACCGATCTACTGGAACCGATTGTACAAAAGTATATTTAGAGTAGAACTTTCAGAGGAATGCGAAATAATTGCTTTCGCAGACGTTACAGTTATAATAGTTAGGGTACCTCAATTTAAAACGTTAAAAACAAGAGGGACAGAAGCATTACGTAGATTATTAAATTGGGCAAAAGATGAAAAATTGAAATTTAATGTTAATAAAATAGAGGCGCTATATTTTGGGAAAAAACCAAGAAAAGACATAGAATTTATTGTAAAGATAGTATTAAATATTTAGGAGTTATGATAAATGATAGGTTGTCCTGGAATACTCAAATAAAATATGTAGCTAGAAAGGGAAAACAATTAGCACATAAATTAGGTGCAGCAGCCCGTCTTACATGGGGATTTAGTAGAGGTAATTCTGCAGCTAGGATATATGAAGGAGTTATTCAATCAGGTATCTCATCTGCTGCTGAGATATAGGCAGGGAATTTAAAAATTAGGCAGAAACAAAAATTATTAAGTGCACAAAGGATATTAGCAGTTAGAGCAGCATCAGCATATGGTATATACAGTATCAACATAGGCGGTGTTAATTATTAGTCAAATAACGCCAATAGACTTAAATTTAAAAGCAGAGGTTGATAAAAATCAAATTTTTAGAGGTAGATCACAGAAAAATCAATAAGAAATTAATTAAATGGACGGAAAGTAGAAAGTAGAGTAGATGCAGGAAAAATAGGACATCCGGCAGATATAGGAAAATTTAATTTTATTATTGGGAATATAAAAAGGGAAGAAGTTGTAGATGCTATTCAAATATATACTAACGGATTGAGAATGGATGATGGTAAAGCGGGAGCAGCTTGTGTAATATATAATGAAGATGGAGAAATAGAAAATAGGAAATTTAAATTAGGGGTATGGAGTTCAATATTTCAATGTGAACTCTTAACTATTAAGAGAGGCATTAAAGTACATTAGGGATAATCATTTTGCATTTAGAGATATTTATTTTATTTATTTAGCGATAGCAGATCAGCTTTAATAGCATTACAAGGAATGAAACATCCAACTAAATTACAAGCAGGTACATGGCAGGCATATAGAGAAGTCATAGATAGGGTTAGAATTAAAATTAAATAGGTAGAAGAAGAAATAGAAGGAAATGAGAGAGCAGACGAATTAGCTAGACAGGCAGCTGCAGAAGATGGAGTTGAAATGATACCAAATATCGCCCCTAGAACATTAGTTAAGAGTAGGATTAGAAAAACTTTAATAAAACTTTGGAACGATAGATGGAATCGGGCGACTACAGGTAGATTAATAGCAAAATTTATTCAAACCAATGAAATAAGAGCAAAAATAGGAAAATTAGATGAAGATATAGTACAGTTGCTCACAGGGCATGGAAATTTCAAATCTTATTTAGTTCAAATAGGAAAAATAAATGCAGAAGCAATAGGATGTTAATGCGGTGAGGAGGAGGAAAATGCAGAACATGTGCTATTTAGATCTAGAGTAGAATAACAAGCTAGAGATATAGGTAATAGCAATTTAATTATGACAGGAGATAGGTGGCCAATAAATGTAGAGGAGGCGGGCCAATTGAGTAAAACGAGTGAATGGTGGGTTGAATTTAAACGTTTTGCAAAAAGAGTAGATATATTAAGAGTATCAAATCAAATTTAAGCAGATGTTGAATAGGAATTAAATATAAATAGTGAATAAAATATTAGGATATAGGTAAATAGAATAATAGAAAGCCGTTAAGATGGCTAACACACTTCTTTGCCTCGTTCTACTCCTCATCACTTTAAAAAATTGGTTATGAAAAATCATACTTGCCGTAGGATGTTCGTTGAGCTACCTTGCCCGAGTAAAAGGGCTGCCATGGGCTTCTATAGATGCGGAATCTTTAGTACTCGTTATTATACGGGCCCGTCCATGTAGATACGTCTTGTTTGCCGGCGGTGAGGCGTTAGGCACGGTATCCTGACGAAGCGTAAATCCAGGTCGCTCAGGTCAGCTAGCAGAAAACGAACAAAATATGTCTGGAAAGACAAATATAATTAATTAGAAGGAATAGGTGTGAAGACGTGATAACAGAGGTGGTGTTATTTGGAAGAATATATTAGGAAGGACAAAGGAAGCAGTACGGTAGAGAAAATCTCTGGGACTCGGTGTGTCTTCCCCCTTAGTAATAAGCACGTATATAAGAGCAGAGGGGAAAGGGGTTGGCCTGTAGTTGCTGGAGGCCGTGAAACTCATCAGACAAATATGTTTGCGCAAGTTTAATTTATTTAAACAAAAGATAATAATATTACGAGGATAGTAGGGAATGTAATATTAATAAATGGAACTTTCTCTGCGACGTTATGCGAAATCCAAAGATAAAGATCTCGTTTAATCCAAATCTAAATGTCCGTCTGTTATATATTGTATCTTATTATTGTATAGTAATAAGGAATAATAGATATGCGCCCTTATTAGTAGGGGAATTGTCGTATGAACTCTTCACAGTAGCTAGTTTAGACATACCAGATGGCCCGATGTATAAACAAAGCGATATTTGTTAGAATATTTAATGCTTGTTTAGAGCAGAGTGTATTTCCAAAGATTTGGAAATTTCAGAACGTTAATTTATTCCAAAACCAGGAAAGGATAACGGATTCTAGAAGTTTTAGGCCTATAAGTTTACTTCCATTAGTAGAAAAGGTTATGGATAATAGCAGAGAGGATAGTTTACTTAGTAAGAAGCCAGGAAGGATTTAACGATAGGCAATATGGATTTTGAGCAGGGCGAACCACCACTGATGCAATGAATAGGGTACTACAGCTAGTTAAAGAAGCACGCGAGGAAGGGTATTATTTCGCGGTGATAGCTTGAGATATAGCAGGAACCTTTGACAATGCGTGGTGGTCTAGGATTATATTAGAGTTAGAAAGAAGAGAATGTCCGGGGAATTTATTAGGATTAGTGAAAAGCTTTTTTGGAGATAGGGCAGCCTTAGTAAGACTCTCGTCCAGTAGGGTGTTCAGGGGATTGAAAAGAGGATGCCCACAAAGATCATGCTCTGGGCCGATCTACTAAAACCTGCTGTACGAGAGTATATTTTGAATAGGGCTTCCGAAATGGTGTGAGTATTAAAGTATTAACAGCAAAGGGAAAGGAAGCATTAGGTAGAATAAGAGATTAAGCAACAGAAGAAAAGTTAAATATTAACGTTAGGAAAACAAAAGCGTTAATTTTTGGAAAGAGGCCAGGACAAGAAAAACCAATTTTTCTAATGGGGCAGGATAACTAAAGTACACTATAAAGATAGCATTAGATATCTGGGTGTCATGAAAGAATGTCCTGGAACGCTCATATACACTACGTAACTGAAAAGGGAAAAGAACTAGAGTATAAGATAGGAGCTGTAGCTCGACTCACATGAAGGTTTAGGGGTAATTCTGTAGCTAAAATATATGAAGGAGTAATACAGCCTGCTATTTCATATGCTGCTGAAATCTGGACAGGAAATTTAAAAGTTAGGCAAAAAAGGAAGTTGTTGAGCACGCAAAGAATATTAACAATTCAGCGGCGGCATACAGTACCGTATCAACAGAAGTGGTATTAGTACTTAGCCAAATTACACCGATAGATTTATTTCTACAGACACACGTAGACAAGAGACAAGTTTTTAATGGAAGTCTGCGAGAAATTAGTAAAAGACTAGGATTAGATGGACGGGAAGTAGAAGGTAGAGTAGATGTAGGGGAAATAGGACATCCGGCAAATATAGGAAAATTTAGGTGTAATTAATTAATAATTTAAAAAATTCTAAATAATATTTCAACAATTTTGTTTTAATACAAAATTTACAATAGAAGCAATAACTCATAAAAAGGAATAATTTTATAAAAAATGTCAAGTCTGGAGACCTACTCAATTGGTCCTCTCTTGCCAATTTAGTGATTTGGTAACACTTCATTTAGGTACTACCGAACATTGAGAGCATAATGTGGTGGCGCTCCATTTTGCTAAAACCATAAGTTATTGTCAGGCATATTAAGGTTTCCTTCTTAAGGAAAAAAAGCAGCTAAACTGGGTATCAGCTCGTTTTGAAGAAACTGTAAATAACGGGGTCCGGTCAGGTTACTTTCAAAGACGAAAGGACCTATAATTCCGTTTTCGACAATTTCAGCCCAAGCGTTAAGTTTTTGTAGGCGTTGGGTACGTGACTCTTGCATCCAGCGCGGATTTTCATTTGCCCAATATCTGCAGTTCTAGCAATTTGCATGTCCGTGGAACGTAGCTTCATCTGAAAAAATTATGTTTTTAACAAACATAGCATCTTCGAGACAGGGTTGCTGTAGGCGTTCGCAGAGCTTAATTTTTCTGCCAAAGTCATCTTCGGCTAACTCGTGGACCAAGTCTAACTTTGTAAGAATGTAGTTTTTCAGACTTTAAGATTTTTAAGACGGTTGTACTGTGAATACTGTTTTGTAATCTCAGTCTGGTGGTTACATGTGAATTGTCTTACACAGCTAGAAGAACATTAAGTTTTCTTTCATCTAAAGTTTTAGACCGACCACTTTTAGAAAGAGCTTGTACATGTCCCTGTTCCCGAAATCTCTTCTCTATTGTACTAAACTATCGAACGAGTTATTGATTGTCTCTTTCGATATTTATTATCTCCAGAAAGCGTGTGCAGATTTGAATAATTTGAAGATTATTGTACGCATAATTCAATGGCAAATAATAGTCTGCAAAAATATTTTGGGGTTACCGTTTACAAAAAATATTGATGACATCATTAGTCAAATAATGACGTCATTGATTTGTGCATAATATTAAAAGATACTCAACAATTGAAGTAGTTACACGAAATATTTATATTTTTCGAGTAATTAAATTTGTTCCGTCCTTAATCAGCACACTAGATAATGAAGATAGTGAATAGAGAATAGGAAATTTAGATTAGGGGCATGAAGTTCCATATTTTAATGCGAACTCATCGCCATTAAAGAGGCGCTGAAGTATATTAGGTATAATCATTTTGCATTTGGAAAATGTACTTTAAATAGTGATAGTAAATCAGCTTTGATGGCGTTGGAGAGCATGAAAAATCCCACTAGGTTACAGGTAGAAACGTGGCAGATGGATAGGGTTAGGATTAGGATAAGATGTAGGAATAGAAGGAAATGAGAGGGCAGATGAACTAACTAAATAGGCAGTTATAGAAGAAGGGGTCGAGTTGGTACTAAACATTGCCCTTTGAGCATTAGTTAAAAGAAAGTTAAGGGAAAAGGTAATAGAACTGTGGGATGATAGATAGAGTCGGGTCAATACAGGCAGATTAAGAGCAAAATTTATTCAGACTAACGCGATAAGAGCAAAAATAGAAAAATTAGATAAAGATATAGTACAGTTACTTACAGGACATGGAAACTTTAAATCTTATTTAGCAAAAATTGGGAAAATAAATGCAGAAGAAATAGGATGCGAGTGCTGTGATGGGGAAAATACTGCAGAACAAGTGCTGTTTAGATGTAAGTTAGACCAAAGAGCAAGAAATAAAAATGATAGAGGATTAATTATGATAAGATATAGATGGCCACAAAACGTCGAAGAAGTAGGACAATTAAGTAGGTTAGAAGAATGCTGGACAGAACTTACAAAAATTGCAAAAAATTGGAAAGATTAAACGTACCAAGGAAGATTTAATATCAAAGATTAATTAATAATAAAATAAGATAGCGTAGGAAAACTAGGAAATTAGGGTAAATAGTAAGAAAAGGGATTTAGGAGATAAAGAAATTCCATTGAGATGCACATACACGCACATACGCAGAACCGCTGAGACTTTTGCCCTATCCTCGTTCTCATCACTTCGAGAAATTAATCTACAGAGCTCAAGTCTGCCGTAGACTCTCTGTCTAGGTAGCGCGGCAGAGTAATAGGTTCGCCATGGGGCTTCTAAAAATGCAGGGCTTTTGGCAAAAGGAAATACATGCCTCGTCTGGCGCAATTTTACGGGCCTTTCGCCATGTGGATACGTCTCGTTGCCGGTTTCGAGAGATTAGGCTTGGTATCCGGACGGAGCGATAACTCAGGCCGCTCGGGCCAGTTGGCAAAGGACGGACGAAAAGCGTCTGGGGAGAAGAACCATGATTAATAAAAAGGAATGGGTGTAGAGGTGTGGCAAAGGAGGTGGTGTTGACCATGTCAGGGGCCGCTTTTCGACTTGCATAAGTCAATAAAGAAGGCAGTACGGTAGAGAGATCTTCTATGGCTCGGTGTGTCCTCCTTCTATCTTTGGGGTAAGTAGATACGAACGCGAGAAGGATCAGAAAGGGTAGGAGTGGGCAATGGACCACTATTGGCCTGCAGTTACTGGAGGTCATGGAAGAAACCAAACTAGTATGATCGCACAAGTTTATTTGTTTAGATGAAAGATAATGTCATGAGCATAGTAGAGAATGTAGTACCGAAAGGTGGAGCATTTTCTACGACGAAAACGCGAAATCCAAAGAGAGGTTTCGCCCCATCTGTACACAAATTGTCTGTCTGTTGCATTTCTTGTTAAATTTTGAAATTTTGACTTCAGATTTGAATTCTACATCAAAAACTAAAAACGACGAGGTGTATTCGTTTTTTGATATCACCTCGGGAACATGGTCAAAATGACCGCCAAAATTTGAAAATTCAATAACAAAACGGAGTTCGTTGTGGTTATGCTTTGCATTTCCACATGTTTATTCTCTATTTATTACAAATACTTATCACAATTAAATACAAGCTAAAAACTGAAACAAATTCAATTCTAATGTCAATAAGAAATCTAAGGAAAGGACAAGACTGTAGTTCTTATAGCCAACTTATACCTACAGGTTAAAATTCCATCAGAAACATTAGTCAGCGTTTCAATTTTTTACTAGAATAAAACACTTAGGCAACATACATCTCAAAGTTTTTTGTGCTGATCTTCACAACATAAATGTGAATATAATATAAAATAAATAAATTTATAAGTTGTATAACTATAGAGTTAGGCAAGAAGTACACACCTAAAGTAATAATAAGTGCTGTAAACTCAAAGGTTTGTTAAAACAAATATTGACATATATGTAAATCAAGTCCAAAGATCTTTATTTGTGTTTTTAAAATTGTTATCACAACAATAAAAAAATAGGCTTATTTACTCCTAGGTAGATAAAATTAAAATAAGGTTGTTTATATGCAGAGTAAAAATATTATCAAGGTAAAGTCCGCATTAAAGCAAAGTTTAATTAAATGTAATTGCACTATTCTATTGCATTGGTTGTATGAATTAGCGGTCGCTTAAAGTCGATTCAATTTCATATCCTGAGACTTTTCAAATCAGAACCTTATTTTTCTTTAATTACTGAGAAAGGCACTTCAAAAACGTAAAATCTCAATAACTAATTGTGACTTTATGACAACGGATCTAACATGAGTGATTCATATAAGGATGCCTAAATTTGAATTTTGTTATTGAAATTTTACGTTTTGAAGGCCTCTAAGATTAAATCTTTTAAAAAATTCCCTATTTACCCGTGTCTTCATTTTGAACATAACGCAAAATTAATGTAGTTGTTCTATATATGTATGCAAAGCTGGCCTACTTGGCAGTTTCTATTTGTTTTAAAATTTTACTAAAAACAAATTTTACACAGCACGGAATAAATTCATTCTGGATATCAGCCGACAGATAACGTATACTAGTAATTTTTTCTTTTCAAACTTCCTCGATGATTATTGCTATTTTCACGTTCTGGTACTTTGCTGTCAAATTTCTGATAACCTTTAAAAGGCCCCGAACCAATTTTGATCGCAAACATCGATCAGTGAACTTCTGCAAGTTTAGAGAATAAACAACAGCAGAAACAGAATAAACCTTGTTTAGCTTTGCTCCATACTAACGAGTCCCGGAAAATCACTTCATTATTTGAATGAAATGTCCAAGGAAAATTTATTCCCTTCTTTATCTCTTGAACAATATTCCAGATATTGTTCTGGACCTCATCGAATGGCATCTTCTATTTGCGGTGTTGTAATTCTCAATCCTAAAAGGCCAACATCGAAATTTAGTTTCTTATCATTACTTAACAAAGTTTTTTAGACTGCGTGTCTGAAAACGGTACATTTCTGGAAAAATGCATTGTTTTAACGAAAATATTTTTATTACTAGTCACTTCTGAATTTCCACTGTTGCCAAGTGAAGTCTCTCTATTTGCATTTATAAGTTTTTTGACTTGAGATAAATGGGAACGCAAAAAAGCGACAAATCCGCTTATTATGTTACTGGGAACCCTTTTGTTTTCAATCACTTTTGAGTTTTCACTGGCTTTAGATTTAGCCTCAACTACAGATGCCATTTTTTCAATATTTTAAAGAGTTTTTCTCTTTATTTCTGTCTTTTTGTTCTTTACGTTTCTGTACACCAGATTAATGGTGATC